>JAODUE010045233.1:8446-18847 GCA_027564755.1 Amblyopsis hoosieri | reverse complement strand
AATTTGTTCTGTTTTCATAGCCGGTCCGGCCGTGCATGTGGTTGTGTGTGTGTGTGTGTGTGTGTGTGTGTGTGTGCTTGTGTGTGTGTGTGTGTGAGTGAGTGAATGTTTTTATGATCAATGATTTTTGCTTTCTTTTAAGATGTTTTTTTTTTATAATTGGGAGGAATTTACAAAAATGCTGAATAGTTGAGAGTAAAATGTTAGATTTCTATCCCGTTCAATCCAATTCTTGATTTCAACAAACTCTGCTTTTTGTATCTTTAGTCACTTAGACTGAACAGTAAACTAGCTGCTTTCTTTGTGGTTGAGGTGACAGATTAGTCTACTTAATGTTCGATTTCCAGACTGTTGATGACTTCCTCATGTTGAGAAGAATGAGTTTAGAATGAGTTGGAAGGAGTTAAGTTTCCCTTAACTCTTAAACCAGTGCAGTTATGCAAACCCAACCGGGACATTGAAAATATATACTAATACGCTCTGTATAAATAGTTTTGAGAGCCTTGATCAGTTATACTACAGGCATCTTGTGTGTAGCTACAGATCTCTGCATTATTTTATCGTCATGTCCACTCTGCCTTCTGCATGGCTCCATATAGATTTATTATTCTTGTTTGTGTGTTTAAGTCATATTGACAGAAAAATCTATTGTCTTCACAAAAGGGACCATCTTATATCCGGTTTAACAGTTGGTGTGTGTGTGTGCGCGGGCATTTATATTACCCCCCCCCCCCTTTCTGTTGATTTTATTTGTGTTTGTGCTTGGTGGCTGTTATAACCAACACAACAGCTGTAAATTGTCGGTTATTTAGTTGACTATATTTCACTACCTGAGGAGGGAGAGGAGGTGTTGGCGATCAGTAGGCGTGACTTGTGAGTACACACTAGTTTATAAGCCCACATCAGCTTCACCCTGCAGATAGTCACATGTTGATGTCCACAAATTAGTCTGATACTATTTTGTATGTACATAAAAAAAAATGAACAAAATACTATAACTGGCAAGGTTATTGACAAAATGTACTTTAAACAAAGAAGGTTGTAGAGCTACCATTACAATCACGTAGCAACATAATTAAAGTATTTAAACCCCCCTGTCTGATTTGTGGATTTTGTTTTTTGTGTGGTTTTTATTTTTATTTAATTTTTTTGGCTGAGTTATGCCATGTATGACCAACACACTGAGACTGTCAGTCAGTTGGGACTACGTTATTTTGTTAGTCAAATTTGACATGTTATGTGCAATCAGCGTTTTTCTTATGTACCGTTCCTTACAACTGCCAGTAGATGGCGACATGCATCGAACAACGCCCATACTTTCGAACAATATGACGTCATCTGGCCTAATCCAGGAAGTATTTCAAACATCAACAGTGGCATCGGAGCGGGTCAGCAGTTAGCTGGTTGCCTGCTTATTACACACATTGCACGCACATTTCAGAGTTAGATTTTTGAGATGTCGTTGTTTGGCAAGATCTTCGGTGGCGGAGGAAAGGGGGGGAAGGGACCCAGCGCCCAGGAGGCGATCCAGAAGCTGCGGGAGACGGAGGAGATGTTAACGAAGAAGCAGGACTTTCTGGAGAAGAAGATCGACGAAGAACTGCTCACTGCCAAGAAGAACGGCACGAAAAACAAACGAGGTGAGATAATATTAAATAACGCACTTGACACTGGCCCACCAAACACTAAACTGTCAGCGTTGATGAATCAAGCTAGGTACCTACCCTCGAAACACCATCATGACCACTAGCATTAGCATGCTACTTAGCTGCTAATGCTAGTGTGAACACGATCCTAATGTCATTACGGTAATATGGTTAAGGAATATTCTCCCACCCTGTTGTAAACTAAACCGAAGGAGCTCTACTAATACTAAAGTATCACAATAATAATTACTATTTACAGTATGTGAAGCACTTTCTATTATTTTCCATAATGTATAGCAAAACCGTGGTTTATGTAAAATACTGGATCACAGTACAGTTTGTGTTCTCCGACTTTAGTTTAGAATATGTATTTATTTATATATTACATTTTTTTAAAGAAATGACGTGGCGTCATGACATACCTTTTGAGTTATGTATTGTGCATAAGATTCAGTGAAATTGGGATGTGCTGTATCTATGAGTAGGCTATATTGGTGGTAGGTAGGTTATTATTATATAATTAAGACAATATTTCCAGGAATTATTGCATTTACAAATTGGACCTTTGTAAATGCAGATACGTTGCGGATTGTTTTGGACATTGCCCTACCTCAATAGGTTATAGGTAAGGCTACCTCATCCAGACATTATAGTGGCCTGGATGAGTCATCCCAGTATCTTGCTCCCTGACTGTTTACTACCACAAGTTTCCATAGCAGCCTCTACACGTGACGTGCCTGTGACTTGTGCCTGTGAGTTTCTGTTCTCCTTTTTCCATTGTTAGCATGTTTATTTTAGGCTGCTCTCTGCTGAGGTGTGTGTCTTTGTGTGTGTGTCCGTAGGTCTGACATACATATTACATACTGTGTGTGTCAATATGTATTTATATATTTAGTACACAAATGTAGAAAGTGTACTAAATCTTGAGTAATATTGCTTGTATAACTATGGCTCCGGTGACATCATTACATCAGACCTATTGACCGGAACTGAAACCCTTTGTACTTATGAGGTCATTTGTTATTATACAGTTCTATGGGCCATACATACAGTAAGTTCATAGGTCGCAAGCTATGAACCCGTACCGTGACACATTACAACAGTTACAACTAGTTTAGTTACAACTATTTTGAATCTTAAGATTTAAGTAGTATGTATAATAAATATAAGCATTAAAGCCTTCAGTTCAATATTGTCATTCTCCTAAAACATCTTATTGCTCCTGGGGGAGTCACTCACAGCCATAGAGATCTAATGCCTTGTCAATGTGGTTAAAGGTATAATCAGCTATTCCAAGCTAATTGTAAGCTAATTCAATTTTTGTTAAATAGATCTCCTTGCATTTCGCTATCTTACTGTTCTGTGTGTGTTGAACAAGTAATCTGGTACTTCTACACAACCATGGCACCGTAAAAAGGAACACAAACATGGTGAACACCGCTCACAACAATAATGCTGCCTGCCTTTGCAAATGCATTTCAATGTGTGGAGCTTCTGATGCCGTTTGTTTTGATTTGAGATCCAAGTAAGCAAACGTTCTGGAGAATGACTAAACCTTTTTAATATATTAATTCTGCCCGGCTTGTTTGGTTCCCAGCCGCCCTGCAGGCTCTGAAAAGAAAGAAGCGCTATGAGAAGCAGCTTGCCCAAATCGATGGCACGCTGTCCACCATTGAGTTCCAGAGGGAGGCCCTGGAGAATGCCAACACCAACACAGAGGTGCTCAAGAACATGGGCTTCGCGGCCAAGGCCATGAAGTCGGCCCACGAAAACATGTAAGAGGACCAGAAGGACCTCCCTGCCGTAGAACTCGCTTTTTTACTCTGGGTGGTTTCATTTAGGGTGTAACTCACCAATTATGACACTCTGGGTCGATACTGATACCAACGTATTGACAATCGGCCCATTACCGATATACTGACAATTATGACACTCTGGGTCGATACTGATACCAACGTATTGACAATCGGCCCATTACCGATATACTGCCACCGATGTTTAAAGTGACCATCGATAAAGATAGGTCAACCATGGGCCGATTGAATTCAAAGAGGCCAATATCGGGTGGTACCGATGTACAGCTGATATATCGGTGCATCCTTAGTTGTATTCAACGCGATTTAAACTATTCATAGGCAAATCTGTTGCCTGTATCTGCTATTGCTAATATGAATTATTTTATATTTAGTTGGGTATATGGTTGCCATGTTAGATTTAAAAATAGTTAATGGTTTAATCACACCTATCCTTGGACTCGGCCCCTGTGCTCTGGGAGACATTTTGGGCATACACTTTAGAGTAACACCTTGCTAATCCAAACCCATCTCTAGCAGGTTCAATGGTAAAAATTGTTACATTTAATTTAATTAAATGCATTATTTTTAATACTACAGCTGTTTTCAGTCAACACAATTCAGTTTGAGTAGCACTATATACAATACTAGCCTGGTGTAACCAGGCTCTAAATTCACTTTGTGATAAGATCTCTAGACACAATTGGTGTGTGAGCAGCCACCATCCACAGTGGCTGTGTGAATGCTAAAGTGACCGGGATGGTTTCAAAACCATAATCTCAGGGAAAATTGATCAGAGAGAAATATCTGGGTGGATGCAGGGTAACTACTGTTTATACTACACAGTGGGACAACATGTCACATTGTCCTTTTAAATTCCCAGTGTTGGCGTGGCTGTTACCTAGGTAACACAACGGCGGTTCTCATTTTCAGTGATCTTAAACTCTCGCTTTTGTTTTAGGGACATCGACAAGGTGGATGACTTGATGCAGGACATTACAGAGCAGCAGGAATTGGCTGCCGAAATCTCTGATGCCATATCCAAACCCGTGGGCTTCGGAGAGGAATTTGATGAGGTAAGCAACTCATTGCAGAGGTCTGGTGGGATTCTGTTTTTTTTTTTTAAAGGAGTCATTTCATGCTCCTTTTCACTCGCTGACACATTTCCTTGACTTCTCAATGCAATGTAGTTGACAAGCTTAGGTGACAATACCATATATATTATGTGCAATAGCACGATCACCACTACAACTACGTGTTAAATGCTATGGTAGTTACTGTATCAAAACCTAGATTTACAGATTTGGTCACCTGCAAATGGTGAACGTTAAACTTGTACTTATGGTTTGTGTACTGGTGATCAACAGCAGTTCCATAGCTTGTAAATGTTGCTGAATACTGTGTAGTTGGCCATATCCTCATAGGGGCGCTACCAAACAAACTGTCTGTAGTATTCTACGTAACATACGCACTCTGTTCTGATACGCCTGTTTCTCTGCCTGTGTTCTCATGGCAAATACAGAGCAGGGAGCTAACGGCCCACGTTGAAAGGCCCAGCACTTGTCCGTGTCACATCGACATTGCAAATGCCAAAAACAACTAGAAATACTTGGTTTTCATAAAATGGTTAATTTAACAGTTGTATTCATCATGCATCTAACTTTATTGGGATTGTCCCATCCACAATCCACATAGGTATAGACCAGCGTGAGCATTAGTTGACCCGTTTGTCTCTCCTCAGGATGAGCTCCTGGCAGAGCTAGACGAGTTGGAACAAGAGGAGCTGGACAAGAACCTCTTGGAGATCGGAGGGTCGGAGAACGTCCCGTTGCCCAATGTGCCTTCAACTTCATTACCTTCCAGACCTGGTAAGAACTATAAGGAAGAATTAGCTTGGTTCTCTTGTTATATGTGAGTATACATACTTGGTGGTCAAGATGTCTAGTCTGACCGTTTGTATTGTTACGTACTGTATCCTGGCTGAAAGTATAGCTTACACACCAACATGTCAATCTGGGTTCCAAAGTTCATATCAATATTTTTGATCTCAGTCTGCATCAAATGTTAAAATAGTATTAATGTAGCTATCAATAAAGATAATAATGTCATACAACATTAGCATTATGATTAATAGTGGATGGTCAGTGGAAAAAGGCCTTGTCTGGAAGTTTTAGCAGCATCCAAGTGTTCCTGAACATATATATCCCTGTTTTGCAAAAATCATCTTAAATTGCTAATTCGGCATGGTAACAACCCAATAGTCCACCTCCATAATGTCTGTGCGTCCGAGTTACTGACCAAACCGTGACTCAGGTGCAACACTTTATAGTCCCGCTTAATATCTCACTGAGATATAATGGTAGGCTAATGTGTGCTCTGGTTGGGCTCTCTATATCTGAGGAAACAATGCGTTTCTTCATACATGGGGATTCCAATGAAGGCCTTTCTAGTGTTGGACCTTGCCTTCTTCCCCTTCCCAGTTGTAATGACACAGTATCTGGTCCTAAACATCCTTTGGTTAGGGTATTAATTACCTCCCCCTTGATCCACAGCCAAAAAAGACGAGGATGAAGATGATATGGAGGACCTACAGCGCTGGGCTATGGAAGCCTTGTAGACCCAAACCACATCACACCTGCATCAGAGAGAGCAAGAGCGAGAGAATGAATCTATGGAATATACAGTATGGTTGTCTTGTGTGTCTGTGGAGAGCTGACTGTTTAAAAACAACACTAAATGCCTCCCCTCAAAAAACTGACATCCAGTTATCACCATTTTGCTGCTCGTTTACAAAAGGAAAGGCAACGTCAATTTACAAGAATAATAGTATCGTTTGACCAAGTCACTTAACTATAATGCTTTGCCCTTGATGTAAGTACAACAGTAGCACTACACGGCCATTAGACGGGACAGAGCTGTCTCAGTAGGCATCAGAACCATATTAGAATCACGTGTGTTTGGTGGCTTGGTAATTGGTGTCCTGGACTGCTGCTTTTCCATCACGGGAGGTTTACGGGAGCAAAGCTCTCAATGGTCCAATACATTTATTTACTTATTTGTGAAATGGAAAACTTGCTGGATGATTTATTTATTTTGATTTCTTTAAATAAAAATGGTATTGGCTCCCTAATAATAGGAAAGCAAATGAGTATGCTCTGCTCAGGAAGTAATTATTTAGAATTAAAAATCTGTATTCTGAACCTGTTTTAGGCTTTCTGTCTGCGTGCTTTGTCCCTGTGCCCCCTCGCCTCCCCGTAGGCATTTCAGTGACCTTCTCTGCCCTCTAAAAACAAGAAGGGGGGGGGGGTCCCCTCTCCAGTGGATGTTCTTCTTCTGTGGTGTAAATAGGCTTAAATGTTTTTCTTTCTTTCTTTTTCCACCTTCTCTCCCTTCATGTTTTACTATAACATTATCATCGTCTTCATGCTGTGTGATGCATGCATCAATGGGAGAGCAGAGATACAGAGCACACCGCACGGTTGGAGCAAGTGAGATATTAACCCAACACCATCTGTTGTTGGTCTGTCTGGGGCCTTCTCTCGTATGTTTATTTTATTATATATGATGTTAAATAAACATGTCACACCATAATAATAGCATTAAGACTCTGTTGGCGTTTTGTATACAAATATAGGTTAGTTAATCTAAAATTTACTTCAGTTACTATCTTTTTTTTTTTCTTCAACAAAATACACAATGTACTTTTTTTTGTTTTTACAACAGGGCCAGACAAGCATGTTTGCATATCTGTTTTCTGTTTTATTTATCCAGATGAAAATATTTGGAAAATCATTAAAGGTTTCAATTATTTTACTGTGGTGGATGCTTTTCTCTGACTCGTTTTTGTGATATCAGTAGACTGAATTAGGCAAACTCAACTGGTTCATGTTGATTCTATGGTAATGATTATAGGCATTCACAACTCTTATGCCGTTTATTATAATACATTTAGTTGAGAGAGTATTATGTAATGGAGGAACGTAACATATATCAAGTAGAACCCCAGCTACAATGTTAGTATAGTATATTTTTGAAGATAAAGTTAGAATTAACAGTAATCGCACATTCTGCTCTTGAACACATCCAAACAATTGATACTGTCGCATAAAAATTACGTCAGTTACAGAACACGCATGCGCACTCTGCTTTCTACGCTGATGCAAGACATTTTGGGCGCAGTGTACTGATCGTAGGAGTAAAACTTTACCGATATCCCGCAATTTCTGTAGTCTACCAACATGTCAGGAGACGAGGTGAGTTTAAACCTGTTATAGCAATCAGTTCACCCACATGTATCTAAACATTAGTAGGCGAAAGTAAGTAATACATTAATAATTAAAACGCTGAGCAAATGACTTTGGGCCTCTCCTAGTACGCTAGCATGCGTCTCACATGGTGGACCCCCTGGTTAACAATGGGCCAGGTGGAAGCAATGTGACAAGAGATAAGACAAATAGCAAATATGTGTTGTATTTACAAGCTTTTATATTTTATTCACATTTGGTTGGGTCTAAAATCTTTCAGATCACAGACCAGGAATCCATCGTTTCTTTCTTGTAGTGATTCAGGCTAACGTTAGCCAGCACTCCTGGCTATACCATTGAGCTCTCAGCGTTAATAAAAATGCCCACCACAGACAAAAGCGATGTGTCTCAGCTGTCTATCTGTAAATATTTAAGTGAAGACTCTGTAACCTGGTAGGAGCATATTTGTATTTATTTGTATTTATTTTTTATAAACTGATGTTTGGAGCCCGTTAGACGGTGGCTGTCTCCAGGCCGTGCGAGTACAGGAAAGTCAATTTGTTTCTATGCCTGTGTCTCTTCGTTGTCAGATGATATTCGACCCCAACATGACCAAAAAGAAGAAAAAGAAGAAGAAGCCATTCATGTTGGACGAGGAAGGAGCCGATGGTTTGGTAGGAGAGGAGTCGAAAGAGGTGGAGGCCAAAGACGTGGAGCCAGAGGCTGGAGAAGATAAAGAACTGGACCTGGATGAAGACGAATGCAGGAAGAAAGGTATGTTGTTGTTTTTGTTTTAGCTTGATGCATCTTTCTGTAATAAAATGTTTGGGCAAATACCTGGACATGTAAAGACGAGCTCCTCAATCACCAGCTGTAAATGCAAAGTAGGCTACTTGAGAATAAGTACTCAATAATTCTCTTTCCTAATACAAATACCTCTGTTTTTAGTTTATTATCCCTTGTTTCTTACAGGACATGACATTAAAGCTGATGTAGGTAGGATTTGAAAGTTGCATTGAGAACTAGAATGAAAAAAAAAGAATAATAATCACACAGGTATATACAAATCTGCTCCCCTCCCTCTGGAGCTCATTGGTCTACCAAAGCATTATTGACAAACTGGCGAGGTAGATTCACCGGGCCAATTGGGACCTTTTTTCCTGATTTGAATGACTTTTGTTGCTGACTTGTATAGAGGCAGGGGCTATCATAGGTCTTCTTACAGAGCGTTTCACTCACTGATAGCTGACTGATGTCTATGGCATATCACTAGATATTGCACTAAATGTGTATAGGCCTTTAATCTGCCCGTAGCACATTTTTGACTTAAATCTTACATCTTACTACACAAACTAAACCTTCTTCAGGATAGCACTAAGGTTATGTACAACCGCAAGTTGTTTCAAACGTATTGTATAATATCTTCTAGGTACGTAAGAATTTGTTGACTTTCTCGAGGATAGCCTGGTACCATAATTATAGGACTCTTTCATACACTACTGCGCCATATTGTTTTTTACTTTTGAATTCCTTTTTTTATGTAGTTTGTTTTGCTGTTTATTTTTGCAGTTTAGTTCCTAATGAAAATGAAACCAGTAGAATTGGACACTTTGGTTTTGTGTCTTCGCTAGAGCCCTCAGATGACCTAGATGACCTAAACTTCTTCAATCAGAAGAAGAAGAAGAAAAAGCCCAAGAAGGTGTTTGAGAACGACGTCGAGGAGGGCATTAAGGTCTGTTACTGCATTCATTGCTGTTCGCTGGTCTGTCTTGACGGTATCGCCCTGTCCGACCCCTGACGCACTGCTCCTCTGCACCAGGAGCTGAAGATCGAGAGCGAGCTGCCGGAGGTGTTGGATGAGGATGACCTCGACCTGGTGCTCCCGGCCAAGAAGAAGAAGTCCAAGAAGGTGGACTTTGATGAAGGCGAGCTGCCAGAGAAAGATGATGGTAAGGAAGGCATTAACTGGTACGCCCACCACCAGCTCTGAAACGTTAAAGGTGCTAGACAATATTGTAAACATTAATGCAGCAGCAGCAACATGTATCTGTGTAAAGATATAGTGGTAATGGTGTCTTGAGCAGACAATGAAATCACGCTCCCTCTGTGTGTGTCGTAATCCGATAAGCACTTTTGTTCTTTTTAGGACTGACACAGATAACATTTGTTGCTGAATTAAATTGCGATTTATTTAATTTAAAGATCGATTAAATTCAGACAGCCCTACGTTAGTGCGTGTGTGGCCCACAAAGCATTTGTAAAGCATTTGTTTTGGTCTGAGATGCCGGCACTCCTAGAGTGACATCTAGTGGCAGAACGTTGTACAGCACCACTGACATGCGGTGTGTTTCACATGTCGCTAGTGCTCGAGGATGACGAGGGGAAGAACAACGATGGGATCTCCTTCAGCTCCTCTACAGGGCCTTTGTGGGCGGGGAGCGAGCGAGACTACACATACGACGAGGTACCATACGCTGTAACGCAGTCTTGCTTTTGGCAGCCATTTTATATTTAGTCTTAGTCTTTAGACAAACATGCTTAATAGTTTAAGGCCAAGTAAAGTTTGCCTTAGCGAGACTTAAGGCCAAGTAAGGGCTGGCTTAGCGAGATTTAAGGCCAAGTAAAGGCTGGCTTAGTGAGATTTAAGGCCAAGTAAAGTTTGCCTTAGCGAGACTTAAGGCCAAGTAAGGGCTGGCTTAGCGAGATTTAAGGCCAAGT
>JAODUE010045223.1:0-17500 GCA_027564755.1 Amblyopsis hoosieri | reverse complement strand
GTGTGTGTTACAGGTTCTGGAACGGTGCTGTTAACAAAAGAGGGAGAGGTCACTTTCACCTCCCCTGTCAATCTTTTCTCTCTTTTTTTCATTCACTCCTTCCCTCCTTGTTTCTTTTCCTCTCTCCTTGTTTCCTCTCCTCTTTCCTTGTTTCCTCTCCTCTTTCCTTGTTTCATCTCCTTTGTCCTTGTTTCATCTCCTCTCTCCTTGTTTCCTCCCCCCTTGTTTCCTCTCTCCTTGTTTCCTCCCTCCTTGTTTCCTCTCTCCTTGTTTCCTCTCTCCTTGTTTCATCTCCTCTCTCCTTGTTTCCTCTCCTCTTTCCTTGTTTCATCTCCTTTGTTCTTGTTTCATCTCCTCTCTCCTTGTTTCCTATCTCCTTGTTTCCTCTCCTCTATGTTGTTTTGTACTATTTACATGTGTTTACTAAAGTTACAGTATCTCTGTTTACTTATGTATAACTGTGTCTGGGCTATGTTTCTCTGTCTGTCTGTCTGCCTGTCTGCCTCTCTACCTATCTGTCTGTCTGTATGTCTGTCTGTCTGCCTGTCTCTCCACCTATCTGTCTGTCTGTCTGTCTGTCAGGTCATCCATGTGACGGGGCGCCTGAGGATCAGGATGACCCTGACCCATGGCCGCTCCGTGCCCAACCAGATCATGGGCATGGTGGTCGTGGCCCACGCCCTCCCCCCGCCCACCATCAACGAAGTCCGCATTGACTGCCAGATGTTTGTCACCCGTGTCAACATGGACCTAAACATCGTCTACTGTGAGAACAGGTATGTCTTTACATCTCACTCTCGCTGTCTCTGTTTGTTTGATTGTTTTTATTTATTCATAAAGGACAACACAGTAAACATTATAACAGGTTACATGGTCATAGTAACTTGGAATAGATGCCTGGAATGCAGGGTTTATATCCTACGCTAATTTGCGACCCCTGTCCATGGTTAGACCTTTAAAAATAATCAGTAAAAACAAAAGAATAAAATAAATTACAATAATAAAGTATGACACAGTCAAATGTTTACCTGGATTACATTTACAATGTGTACTTGTGTGTCACCTGTATGTTACTATACAGGCACAAAAATAATAAATTATCACGTTTGCTTTTGTTTTAGCCAAAGTTTTACCATATTATTAAAAGTGGTCAGATTAGTTTGTGTTTTTATTGGTAAGGCATTCCACATATGTATTCCTTTTACTGTAAAGTAAGTTAGGGTGGGACAACTCACACCTTCTATATAATTGGCTCGTGTCAGGGTCTGTCTACTGCTTGTCAGTTAAATTGTCTAACCACAAACAAACATTTGGAAAAACAGAAAATTGCCAGCCTTGGACAATTAAAACTTGAAAAATATAAACAGTTTTTCTATGTTTTGTTATTTAACCAGAGAATAGAATATTGAAAAAATATATCCTGAAATTGCATCTAGACTCAATTATTCAATTCTGCAGTGACTATGAAGATGTGGTCGAGCTTACAACTGAGGGGCGTAAGCGTTTTTGCCCCTAACACTACTACACGTTATTCAATATTTGGAATATCGCTAAATAAACTAAAGAAAATTTCAGATTTTATGGTTTTCCATCTTGTGTCTAAAAACAGAAAAATAGAAAAATACCCCCCAAAATACCCCCTTAAAAAAACAAAACAAATGTAATAATTCAACGCTGTTTTATCTACATTTTCTGTTTTTTTCCACATGTTCGTTTATGGTTAGAAACCCCCTGAGAGCCACATCAGCAGGCCAACAGTGGGAGAGGTGTCTTTAACAAGTCATTCCCGTGTTCTCTCAGGATCAGTGACTACATGGACCTGATGCCAGTGGACATTGTGGGGAAGAGATGTTACCAGTTCATCCATGCAGAAGACGTGGAGGGCATTAGACACAGTCACCTAGACCGTACGTAACGCAGAACCCTTGACATGTAACAGAGGACACATTAAGGCGTGACACGTGACATGTAACAGAGGACACATTTAGATGTGACACGTGACACGTGACATGTAACAGAGGACACATTAAGGCGTGACACGTGACACGTGACATGTAACAGAGGACACATTTAGATGTGACACGTGACATGTAACAGAGGAGACATTAAGGCGTGACACGTGACATGTAACAGAGGACACATTTAGATGTGACACGTGACACGTGACATGTAACAGAGGACACATTAAGGCGTGACACGTGACACGTGACATGTAACAGAGGACACATTTAGATGTGACACGTGACATGTAACAGAGGAGACATTAAGGCGTGACACGTGACATGTAACAGAGGACAAATTATTTGCGTGACACGTGACATGTAACATGTAACAGGACACATTTAGATGTGACACGTGACATGTAACAGAGGACACATTAAGGCGTGACACGTGACATGTAACAGAGGACACATTTAGATGTGACACGTGACATGCAACAGAGGACACATTAAGGCGTGACACGTAACATGTAACATGTAACAGAGAACACTCAGCAATGCACAAAATATGACGAGATTAGCCAGTTTTCTTAAACAGTGTCTCCTGTGATATCTTAAAATGATGCTAACAACCACTCTGCTTACAACCACTTTGCTAACAACCATTAGGCTAACAACAACTAGGCTAATGAACTCCCAAATTACAAACAACTTGCTAACATCTGCTAGGCTAACAATCATGCTAACAATGATAACAGACAATGCTATCAACCACCATGCTAACAAACAAACGCGAAGCGGCAAAGGCAGTGAGACAGTTTTATCTTCTCAATTCCTGCATATTACTTCGATAAAAGGGCAAAACTTTTTCAATTACCTTCTTTAAAAGTTGCGAGGGATCGAGCGTGGCAATCAGCCGGTGTCGTAGGTGGCCTGACAGGTCATACTGAACAAGGGTGGTGCGGTGGGGAGGGGTGGGGATGGAGCGAGGGGGGATAAAGGAAATAGGAAATGTGAGGAGAGATTATTTCTCCGTCTGCTCCGCCGGGGGAGGTCAGGGAGGTAGAGGAGCGGAGAGGAGCAGGAGGGATAAATGACTTGGTTTTAGTGGTCGGTAGTCTAAGACACCTCCCCCGGGCCTCTTACTCCCTTCTCCGGCTTTTTTCTTCTTCTTCTTTTTCTTCTTCTTCTTTTCAAAATTAATTTCTTTTTCTGAAAAGGCGGCTTTCAGAGAGCGACGGCGGTGACTTGCCCCTCCCCCACCTCTCGTGGGGCATGGGGAGCCACAGGATTACATCCTAAAACCCTGTCGTCTCCCAGCCGCCGCTTGGGTAATTCCATGCCTGATGGGGCTGCCGCTCCTGTCCCCATAAACCCTGATGAGGGAACATTTAGTCTGATGGCTCTTTGGCTAAACACTGCGACCTCTGACCTCCCGCAGCATGCTGCACAGGCAATGGGAAATGTTTTAGGTGTTTTATTTCACCTGCGCTTTTGCGGAGGGCTGATCTCCTCCTGTCTCCCGTCAACCTGCAGCGCCACTAGACGAATACTCATTAGGCGGGACCTTGTCGGTAAAAGCTGCGTTTCCGCATGGAGGAGAAGATGTGGAGGACCTGTCTCCATCATCGTCGTTGTCTCCTGCGTGGGGGAAGGAGGGGGGGGGGGGGGGGGTTACTCCTCAGATCTCCTACCCGGGGGGAATGGAGGAGGGAGGTAAGAGGGGTCTTAAACATCTCACAAAGGGGTACAATGGCCGAGCGAGAAAGGAGAAGAAAGACAAGAGAGAGGGAGAGAGTTACTTTGGAAGAACAGATTGAAAGAAGTGACTGATTTCTCTTCTGAGAGAGAACGGAAAAGGGAGACAGGACGAGTGAGAGAGGGAGAGAGAAAGCGAGAGTGACAGAGAGGGAGGGATGGAGGGAGAGAGAGCGAGAGATGGGTCAGGGAGAGAGAGAGTGCTTGGGGCTTGCCTGGAGCAGATCGGGAGAGGAGGTGAACATTAAAGCAATGGCATTCCCTTTTAAAGTCTCTCTCTCTCTCTCTCTCTCTCTCTCTCTCTCTCTCTGCTGCATGAGAACGCTCAACAGTTTAGTGAATTTCATGTCTATAAATATCATAGCTACATAGTTTGTGCCAAACAAAGACAATCTAATGATTTTCAGAGAAAATATTCAAAAAGAAAGCTCTCGTGTGCCCAAGCAAATATGGTTTAATACTGCTCTGCACATGTGCAGTTGACTGCCCTGTGTGAGAGGCTGAAGCACCCTAGGTGGCAATGGATGTCCTGCATATGAGAAATATGTATTTACAGCATATGTCTTAATTACACCAATATTGTGTATGGGAGTTTGTGCGCACAGAAGATTATTATAAAGATAAAGAAGAAGTTATAAAGATTGTTAACTCTGAAACAGTCTGGCAGATACGGTAATACGGTAATGTTGCATGCAGAAATAGCAGACACAACCATAGCGTCCGCAAGATGAGAAATTAAGTATGCTCAGCCCGAGCACTAGTCCTCCATGCACAGGCCACATGGTTGGTAGTATGCCTGGCTGTTAGCACCAGGGTGGTTTTAACCTAGCCTCGTGAGACTATCCTGATTCAGTTTAATTTCACCGTGAGAATCAGTCTGGAAAGCCTCGGAATCATTGCGAATGGTTTCGAGCAGCGACTGAACTTACCAATCAGCGTCGTGTTGATGGCTATACGGGCGTGGTTAAGGTGTGCTGACAGCGAAAACGACCAGATGGTTCATCCAAGCAACTGCCAAGTATTATTTTTTGAAGGTACCTGCCCTTTACAAACAGTGGCTTCCCAGATGGAGTTGTGACTAACAATCCATCTGGCATGTCAGGGTGGTTTTAACCAGGCGTACAGTAGCCTGCCGTTTTGAATACGAGAACACTTTGACCATTGAAACCCAGTCCAGTGAATCCAACCCCACGCAACGGCAGCTTTCTAGAGTACAAGGATATTTCTGCATTTGACTACAAGGCTCATGAGTGGAATTAGTTCCATCTCCCATAAGCCACAGATCTCTGCTTCTAAACAAGATTTAAATCAAAGTTCCTACACCATGAGGACGCCTGAGTTAATAAAGCAAATGCAAGCTAATGAAAGGTGCATCTTATCACCGACATGAGGGTTTATATAAAATTTGATATTTCCATAATGTGGTATAAACCTTCCTGTAGTGTTTCAGTCAGGACCAGTCCATCAAACAATGTCTTTGTTAAGACAGTCTACCAGCTTATATTTTTAAAACAAATACAACTTCTTATTTTAAGAAAGACATTAAAAGATACTTATTACAATCAGACAACTAAAAAATTTAGTCTAGATCATAAAATGTGTTTTAAACATTTGATGATATTTTTGGATATTTTCTTTTTTATTTAATTTGTGTATGTACGCATGTATATGAATGTGGAATGTACAGTATAATATGTATTAGGTGTACATATGTATTTGTGTATATGTACTGTATGTATATTAATGTTTTTATATTTACATTTTATATTTATGTGTAAATGTGTCATGGATGGACCCCAGGAATTATAGTTATCGTTACGACGTTGGCTAATGGGGACCCTAATAAACAAACAAACAAACAAACAAACAAGCAAACAGAAAGCAGTGCAAACTACTGTGTGTGCGTTGTTATTTAGTAAACAATACCATGTATTGGGGGAATGAGTTTTTTGTAACATTTGAGATGCGCACGCACGCACAGACACACACACACACACACACACACAGATAGATGTATGCATACAGACTTGTGCGTCTCTCTAAGGACTTGAAGTCATTTAAATAAACAGCGTGGCTGTGTGTGTCTGCTGTGCCAACAAAGCAAGGTCACATTGAAGGTGAGATGATCTCAACATCTCTGGCTTAACACACAAACAATTGTCTGTCTGTCTGTATCTATCTGTCTGTCACTTTCTCTATTGGACCCAAGTCCTTCCGTAAAGCCAGAGGGACCTGGTCTTAAACAATGCTATCAGTCGCTAATAGATTTTAATTACTGGTCTGGTTTTTAATATAATTCGCCCTTCTCTTTTACCATTACTCTCTCTCTCTCTCTCTCTCTCTCTCTCTCTCTCTCTGTGTGTCTGTCTCTCTCTCTCTCTCTCTCTCTCTCTCTCTCTCTCTCTCTCTCTCTCTCTCTCTCTCTCTCTATCTGTGTGTCGTTGTGTATCTGCCGAGGTTGTTTGTATCTGTAATTAAATGGAGGAGAGTAATGTCTATTTCTGGTGGCTGGTTCATGATCTTTGAGTGGCCGGTGATTAATGTCAATATATATTGGTTGCGATAACCATTTAGTGCTTCATTTAGCCAAATATATTAGATCACCACTGCCCTGCTGGCATACCAAGTGGTGCCACATCGCCATCTGTTGGCCGTTCAGAGGTACTGCCGGCTATTTACGTTGCTGTAAGAAGAGGGTGTTTGACACTCATGTAAAGAATGATGTCTACAGAATAAATATCACACATATAGATCTTAGCTGTGCTTTATATATATATTCCATAACAGTGTAGATATTAATCATGGCTATATATTTTACAATTGTGTAGAGCTCAACACTGTGTATATAATGCATAAAATAGATATTAATAATTTCTATTTACTTTACACTACATGGTCAAAATAATTTTTACCATGTAGTGGTTTGATACTTTGAAGTAGCAAAAATAGTGGGAGACCTTACACCTACAGCATAGCTTGTATGACACCCCATTAATATGGAGTTGGTCCCCCTAACAGCTTCCACTCTTTTGGGAAGGCTTTCTACCAGGTTTTGGAGTGTAGCTGTGTTTGCCCGTTCATCCATAAGAGCATTTGTGAGGTCAGACACAGTCAGATGTTGGATGAGAGGGCCTGGCTCTTTATCTCCGTTTTATTTCATCCCAAAAGCGTTTGATAGGGTTGAGGTCAAGGCTCTTCCACACCAGACTCATCCAGCCATGCCTTCATAGACGTTGCTTTGTGCACCGTGGCACAGTCTTGCTGGAACAGAAAAGGGTCTGTTCCCCACTGTTCCCACAAAGATAGAAGCACAGACATTTCCTAAATGTCTTGGTAAATATGTCACGGTGACAGCTGGTCTCATTCCCTATTCCCCATGTTTTCTGTGCTCCAGACCTGACTTTCCGGTTCCCCAGTTGTCTTGTCCCCTATTAGTTGTCTTGTCCCCTATCAGTTGTCTTGTCCCCTATCAGTTGTCTTGTCCCCTATTAGTTGTCTTGTCCCCTATCAGTTGATTGTCTACACCTGTTTGCCTTTGTATTTGTACCCTGGGTTTCCTGTACCTGTTGCTGGACTGTTTTTCCTCACAACTCCAGGCTCTCATGTTTCCTAACATCTCTACTCTTACCGAGCTCTGCCTGTACCCCATCATTGCTATTGGGTCTGCCCTGCCACCGACCATAACATCAGCTGAGGCATTAACATTAGAGATGGCACGATCCAATTCTTCCGTCCCGATACCGATGCAGATACCTGCACTTTGGGTATCGGCCGATACCGAGTACCGATCCGATTCCAGCGTTGTTGATGCTTGACTGTACCTTCCAGTTGTCACCGATACTGATACAGCTATTTAAGTCAGAATCTTATCGATTTCTGATCTCAGTATTATATCGGTGCCATCCCTAATTAACATGTACCTTCAGTGGAACTAAGAGGGCCCAGACCAACCCCAGAAAAACAACCCCATAGCATTATCGCCCCACCACCATACAAACAGTTGGCCCAATGCAGTTAGACAAGTAACGTTCCCCTGGCATTCGCCAAACCCAGACTCGTCCATCAGACAGCCAGATAGAGAAGTGTTATTCGTCACCCAACAGAACACGTTTCCACTGCTCCAGAGTATAGTGGCGGTATAGTGTGCTTTGCACCACTCCAAACGATGCTTGGCAATGTGCTTGGTGATGTAAGCCTTGCGTTCAGCTACTCAGCCATGGAAACCCATGCCATGAAGCTCCTAGTTTCTCACAGTTTCTGTTCTGATGTTGATGCCAGAGGAGGTTTGGAACTAACGCTGCAGTTATTGAGTCAGCAGAGCGTTGGTGAATTCAACACACCTCAGCGCTTGACAACCCTGCTCTGTAACTTTACTGTACGTGTTGCTATGGCTCCTAAATGCCTCCACTTAGCAATAATACTACTTAACAGTTAATCGTGAAATATCTAGAAGGGAAGAATGACCCGTTCTTTCAAAAATATTAGTAAAGACAGACTGCATGGCGATAGGTGCTTTATTTTATACACTTGGCAATGGGACTGATTAAAATACCTAAATAAAAAATGTGTCCCAATACTTTTGAGCATAGTGTATAACAAAGCTTAGCTGTGTCTATAAATTGCAACAAATGCAATTTATATATAATTTATATTGCAATTATTATTATATTATTATTATTATAAAAACTGTTCATACGTACTGCTCAGCGTGTATATAGTGTTCATTCACTTAATAAATAAATAAGTAAATATATTAAATATGCTGTATTTATTAGTTTTACATTTCAGGAATTGAAACGCTACACCACACACGTGCATATGCATACACGGGTGCGCGCACACCCACACACACACACACACACACACACACACACACACACACCCACACACACACACACACACCTGTGTGTGTGTGTGTGTGATTAATGAAGGCAGCAGTAGAGCGGCTCTCCTGCAGCTGTCCATTGACAACTTTCTCTGTCTCTCTGTCTGTCTGTCTGTCTGTCTGTCTCTCTGTGTGTGTTTCTGTCTGTCTCTCTGTTTGTCTGCCTGCCTCACTCTTTTTAATCTTCTAAAAAATAAAATAGCAATTAATATATACAGTATAAGATCAATAAATGGATAATAACTATATATTTATATATATGTTTATTTATACTATTTATACTGTATAGGCAGTATATACTGTGTATATAAACGCACAGTACATTTATTATAGACAAAACACATGTTAATTCGATTTTAACAATATATCCCTATGAGAACATGTATTTCAATCTTAATAGCAACTGTCCATCTGGCTGTGTGTGCAGTGATGAACAAGGGTCAGTGTGTGACCAACTACTACCGCTGGATCCAGAAGTCAGGTGGTTACATCTGGATCCAGTCCAGCGCTACCATCGCCATCAACGCCAAGAATGCCAACGAGAAAAACATAATCTGGGTCAACTATGTCCTGAGGTGCGCACGCACACGCACACGCACACACACACGCACACACACACACACACGCACACCCTGAAACGTAAAATACCCATGACACTAACGGGAACCTGTCTTGTCTGTATCTCTGTCTGTCTCCATAGCAACCCAGAGTACAAGAACACGCCCATAGATCTGGCCCAGATCCCAGACCGACCGGGAAAAGCCTCTGAATCTGAGAGCTCTGACTCAGAATGTGAGTCCAAGGAGAACTCTGGTAGGAGAAACGCCAGAACTATACTAGAGTAGAACCATTATATCAGCTGCAATATGATGGTAAATGGACTGCATTTACAGTATATAGCGCTTTTCTAACCTTCCGGCCACTCAAAGCGCTAAACAGTATGGCCTCACATTCACCCATTCACACACACATTCACGCACCGATGGTGATGGCTGCCATGCAAGGTGCAACCAACCACCGGGAGCATTTAGGGTTAGATGTCTTGCTCAAGGACACCTGGACACTTGGTGAGGAGTTAGCCGGGATCAAATTAGCGACTTTTGGATCACCTGTCGCACTGCTTTACTCACTGCGCTACTGTCGCCCGATAAAAATAAAAATATAAATAATGTTGATGAAATTAGGGATCAGGGAAGCAACTATTTAGATATAAATAGTTTCTGTTTCAGTTTCATAGCTTTAGTATAACTGAGAGAATCAGTCTGGAAAGCCTAGATATCCTTGCGTCTTAATCCGAGTAGCAACTGATCTGGCCAGTCAGCAGTTAGGTGTGCCCACAGTAAAAACAACAATGACAAGCAGATCCAATCAACTGACGAGTATTTTTGAGAAAATAAAGTGCCTGCCCTTTTCAAACGGTTTCGATCGATGGACAGCTTTCCAGATGGACTTGTGACAATCCATCCAGCATGTCAGGTTAGGAAGTATTTCCACAACCCAGAACTGGCTGTGGTCATTGAACCTCTGAACCTCTGAACTTCTTCAGTTCCTGCTGTTGAGGTGGAGCTACCACTGACCTTCCGCTGGATAGATCGGAAACAAAGATCTGTTGGTTCTTTGTTTTATATTTGTATTAATAGATG
This sequence comes from Amblyopsis hoosieri, assembly GCA_027564755.1. Taxonomy (NCBI): domain Eukaryota; kingdom Metazoa; phylum Chordata; class Actinopteri; order Percopsiformes; family Amblyopsidae; genus Amblyopsis; species Amblyopsis hoosieri. Next base: position 7,274 of record JAODUE010045223.1, on the reverse strand, counting down.
TATTTCCTTTAGGGATGGCACCGATACGATACTGAGATCGGAAATTGGTCCGATACTGACTTAAATAGCTGGATCGGTATCGGTGACAATTGGACAGTTGTAACCGATCCATGGGGCTGATCCAAGTAAATTAATGTACACGCTTAGGTCTACTGTCAAGCATCAGCCACGTCTACCCTACCCAGGCCACGCTATCAGCAGCAGGTTTATAAAATGCATCCAAGTCCTAAAATAGAGATTGGCTGTCATTTACTTTGCAACTTAAATTAAAACTTAATTTAACACTGGAATCGGATCGGTACTCGGTATTGGCCGAAAGTGCCAGTATCAATATTTTTATGTGACAATACAAATAAATACACAGATATAACATAACTAAATGTAATGAGTACAAAACCATATGTTTTGTCTATGTGCATGTTGTTGACCTATGACCTGTAATTACCAAGTTGACGGTCCTGTATTCGCATACATGTTTGACAGACACGGAGCTCTCCAAGCCGAGCCCAGGGAAACCAGGCCACCTATCACAACGCAGCGAGCGGCCAGTCGCCGCGGTCGCCAACAGCGACCACCTGCCTCCGCCCGGCCAATCGCTGCTGCCGGCCGCACTGGAACAGGAAGTGAGGCGGGCGGCAGAAGAGGAGGAGGAGGAAGAGGAGGGCGGGGGCGAGTGCTCCAGCAACCCCGACAGTCAGGAGAGCGAGGAGGATGGGCTGGAGCCTTCTGAGGCGGAGGAGGAGGAGGAGGTGGGGGAGAGGAGGGGGGTGGAGAGGAGGAGTGGGCTAAACATCAAGGTGGAGCATTACGGAGAGGGGGAGGGAGTGGCGCTTCCCGTAGCGGCATCGCCGTCTTCCTCGTCCTCCTCGTCCTCCTCATCTTCCTCCGAGGAGGAGGGGGGCGGTCGGGCCTCGAAGGACCACGGGGTTGCTGTCGCCGCCGGAAACGGGCCGTCATCGCAGCCGCAGAGCCGCCGGAAGCGGCGAAAAAAGCAGAGGTGGGGCGGCAGCGGGCCGCGCAGGCTCCGCCTCTCCACTCCAGCCACGCCCAGCCCGGTCGCCACGGGAGACGCCGCCGCCACCGCGGCCGCCTCGCCGGAGACCCCGCGGATCAAGACGGAGGCGGCGGAGCCCGTCAACTTCGACAACGACAGCAGCATCTGGAACTTCCCGCCCAACCGCGAGATCTCCCGCAACGAGGCCCCCTACAGCATGACCGCGGCGCCGCAGGCGGGGGGCGTGGCCATCCCAGACTCCGTGCTGACGCCGCCGGGCAACGACGGCGGGGGCGGGGCCAGGAAGCCCCCTTACGGCGTCGCCTCCTCGGCATCCTCCGGCCTGGCCCCTCCTCCTTCCTCCTCCTCCTCCTCCTCTTCGTCGTCCTCCACCGACCCGCTGTCTCCGCCCCTCTCCGCCTCGCCGCGGGACAGGCAGCAAGCCACGCCCACCGCCCTCCCCGCCTCCTCCACCGCCTCCCCCTCCTCCGCCCTGCTGTACTCGGCCGAGGTGGAGGCCCTGCAGCGCCTCCCGCTGGTGCAGCGGGTCAACCCGGCCACCGGGGGCAGCGGCATCGGCGTGGCCCCGAGGGTGTACACCACGGGCACCATCCGCTACGCGCCCGCCGACGTCACGCTGGCCATGGCGGCCGCGGCCGGGGGCGCCCTGCCCTCCTTCGGCCTGGACGGCAAGACGCCGATGGAGATGCTGTACCACCACGTGCATCGGCTCAACATGGCGCCCTTTCCCGGTGGAGGGGGGGGCGGCGTGGGGGTCGGGGTGGGCGGCGGAGGCAGCCACGTCGGGGTGATGACGGGCCACGGCGGCGGCGGCCAGATGCCGGCGGCCGCCAACGTCTTCGGGGCGGCGGAGGGCCTGTTCTCCACGCTGCCCTTCCCTGTCTACAGCAACGGCATCCAGGCCAGCCTGGAGCGGAAGGAGGACTGATCTCCTCTCCCCCACCCACACACACACACACACACACACACACACACACACACAGCCTCCTCGCCCAGCGACCGCCGGACTATGTGTCAACCCATCTGGCCTGGTGGCGCCTGGAGACGATCGAGATCCCCTCCCCCTCCCCCTCCCCCCCGCTGGGACACCACTCACGGACCTGAGCACTTTGTGAAACCCCCCTCCTTCACTCACCCAACCTTCACACACACACACCCCCACACCCCCCTTTCGCCTTCGGACGGTTTTCGCAAGCCGGCGCAAGTATCGTTGTCTTGGAGACAAAACTAAACCCGCCAAACTGTGGTTCTTTTTTTTCGTCTCGCCGTTGGACTACCCCAGAGGTAAAGGTTTTTGGTTTTGTTTTATTTTGTTTCTTGTTTTTTAAAACATTTTTCACAGCACACACTCCCTGAGGTCTTCGTGGACCGAAGATCCGCTGGATTCCCTCATTTCTCAGCCCGAAACGAGATTCAGAGCAAATAATGTGATCGAAAAAGGAAGTGGTGAGGGATTAAGTAGTCTAAGGAATTAATGCCGTTTTAGTCCTTTATTTTCTCAGATTTAATTTACGAATCAAGCATTACAACAACAAAAAAAGCAATTTCCGCCGGGCGACGACCTGTGATTAGAATGTTACTAAAGACGCTTTTATCCCAGGACTCAAGTACAGGTCTGCACCAACATAACCTCATACCGCCATACCACCCCCATCCCCCAGATGGTGCTATCGACCGTCCAGTTACCCAGGTTCAGCTGGCTGAGTGGGTGCTGTTGTGACCCACAGTTTATGACGCACTGATCGTTTTTAAGGGGTAAAGCAATGTCATTTCCCCGTTCAGGAAAGTCAAACTCTCCAATCAGCACCACGCCCATGTTTCATAAGCCCCTCCCCTTCCTTCCCGTCAGTCAAGGAACCGCACCTCGAGGGAAGCTCTGGCGGCGTGGAGCAAGATGATTGGTGGAGTGTGTTTGTTTTTTTGTTTTTGTTTATTTTTATAGATATATTTTCTAACTCGATCACTTTCTGTCTCAGTGAGACTGAGTCTAACTAGCTAGCTAGCTAACTTGAATATGAATGTTGATAACTCTGACCGGGTCCTGTAATGATTTTTACTACTGCTCCTACTACTACACTTCCTCCTCTCCTCTTCCTCCTCATATCTTCCTCCTCCACTCCTCTTCCTCAACCAGAATCACCTCCAGTATTTCTTAACAATCCAGTTTCTTCCACCTCCCATCGCTGGATTCTGTGATGAACCACATATCAACAAGGAGACTGTATTGAAGACAGGCATTATCAATCAATCAATCAATTAATCAATCAGTCAATCAATCAATCGAGGAAAAAATGACAGAAAATAACGTTTTTGGGGAGAAGCAAAAAAATAATAATCCACATTCCTTCGACAGCTCTGTCGTTTTTTTCTTCCTCTCAGTTTTTCCCCCGTTGCCAAAAACGTCTGACAGTTTGGGTGTTAAAAGCACTGTGATACTTGTTATATTCCTTTTGGTTAAGTAAAAAGAAGATGAAGAAGATGAAGAGAAAAGTAATAATTAAACGGTATAAACTGTCACTTCTCCTCCTGTCATCTCGTCACCTTATTACCCCGCGTGATTTAAGCCGTATAACGTGTACCGATGTGTTTTTGTGTCCCTGGCTGTTTCCATGGCGACGTCTCTGTGTGTGTTGACTATATGCAGTATATACTGAGCTACTGTTGCTGTCCTCTCTGTGCTCTCTCTCTCTCTCTCTCTCTCTCTCTCTCTCTCTCTCTCTCTCTCTCTCTCTCTCTCTGTGTGTCTCCATTGCGGAGGACGAGCGAGGGTTAAGTTGAACAACTGTGTTTGCGTGCACACGGTCTCCGCTGTTATTCAGGAACCGCTCTTCATTACGTATTTAGCCTAGCGTCTCTCTAGAGCGTAAGATGTCTGTAAATCGTCATTGTACGCAGACGAGAGTCTTGTTGAAATCTGATTGTGTTCATGCGGTCAGCAATGATGAGCCTGCATTTTTTTGTTTGTCTGATATGGTAGTTAGGTTGGGAATAATAATAATAATAACAGAATATCATGCCATCGTGTGGCGACCAACTGTTTTACATCACAAACGTTTGGATAAAAACAACTATAGACAGTGTTCGAATTAGGCTGAGGCCCGGGATGGCTCGGCCCCCTTAGTTCTGGCCAGGGCATCCCTAGTTCAATTTGAAATCACATGTTGAGGGGGGGGGGCATTAATTAATTTCATTTAGTGGTCATGTCAATGAACTGTTAGAGCACAGACAGAGTGTGTGGCAGAGGTCAGGTCCAATTTTGTAGACCGCACTTCAGTATTTAGCCCAACACCATTAATTTAATACGATTTAAATGAACATAAAACATTTGCTTAACTTTTGCTCTCATATCGCCGGGGTTGCTTCTGAGCCCTGACTTGTATTTATTAGGTTTATGTGTTTGCCATTATTATTCAGCTTACCTGTGCGATTATAATTTTCTGTTATGAAGTCCTTTATAACTTTCTCGTTCATTGTTTCAGCTCCTTACACAGCCAACCGCGTAGGTTTTGCCACGCAGTTTTTGTGCATTGCGTATCAACCAAGATTAGATATTGTCTATCAGGGTAACGTAAATACATGAATTACTGTGTTAAATTTGTGATAGGCCTAACCGCATATTTGGAAAAGCCTAATAAAAGGCAAATGATGCATATAAATTCACCAAAATGCAGGAAATTAAGTGTGAAATGTCCTGGGGCAGGACCTTCAGACCCCCCGCTTCGTGTGTCCATCCTCCCTGCCCAAAATAACATCTGTAAGGTGCCCCCCTCCCTCCCTCCCTCCCCCCCGGGAGCTGGAGGGTAATTCTCACACTGACTAAATCTTGATTCCACAAAAATCTATATAACAGCATTCTTGATTGAGCCATTTTATTTATTTGCACAGCTGCAATATTGTGCGCACGTAAACACAATCAATGTCAACCCCTCTATCAAATGGTCTCTCTCTCTCTCTCTCTCTCTCGCTCTCTCTCTCTCTGCAGTCTTAGTGAAAAGTGGAGGTTTGTGGATTTGTGTCTGTGGTCTATTTTCCAGTCCACCCTTTGCTGCTTTCTTTGTCTTTGTAAACCTCTTTTTCTTTTCAAATGTTTATCTCTCTCTTTCTCTGCTGTTGCTTTTTGCTGTGGTGTAGTCAGACCTCTTTATCTTGCGCGCTCTCTCAGAGATTAAAAGATTCTTAACTAGCTCAAAGGTTTATGGAGCCATTTTTTGCCACTAAGGGATTCTGGGAAAGTATGTTTCTAGCTCTTCCATAATAATATTATTAATAATAATAATAATAATAATAATAATATAGGCAAATATGTATATTTAACGAAGAGAAAACACTGAGAAATGGCTAAGTAGCGTTTAAAATGCCAACTCCCTTTCTATAAAATAATATCATACAGGCATCTGCTGTGAAACCTTCCCAGAATGCCTTGGGCTTCCTGTATGCATTGGGTGTATTTCATTGGTTCCACCAAACCTGTTGATTTCTGTCCCAGAACAGACTAGTGTATTTTAGGGGGGGAAGGTCAATGTAGCATTTCAGGACAACTAGAAACAATTTTAAAGATTTCTAAAGAAATAAAAAGAAAAAAATATTTCGCACTATAAATCTATTTTTATAGGTGTTTTGGAAAATAAATGCATGTTTAGTTTGTTGGATGCGTTTCCGTTTAATGTGATCGATCCTCAGTTTGGATCCAGCTGTTTTTGGCGACGTTTTCTTATCCCGTCAGAACCCAAATGGGGCCAGAGAGAGAGAGAGGCATCAAATGTAGCCCGGGCCTCAGCCTCTGTTGTCAGGGCAACTAGTGTCTGCGGAGAAATACGTCTCACTACATCACGAACAAACAGATCACCGCCTACGCAGCGATGCTGAAGAGCGTTGTTTGGGTTGGGATCTGCCAATCAGGTTTGTCGCAGTGAGACAGTGTCAAAGGAACCTCACACCCACTCTGCTCTAGATGTTAGCATTTTCTACCCAGCAGAGATTATGAGGTTTCAGGATGGAGGTAAAGACTTGATGGCACAACCCTATTTGAGGAGAAAAACAAAAAGAAAAGGGATGGGGCTGTAGCTCAGACCAATCACAGTGGACCAGGAAATACACCCACATGTAGCAATGAACCACACAGCCGGACAAAGCTGTTTCAATGTTTTTCTGTGTTTTTGTGTCGAAAAATGAAACTTGCTGGTGATTTTAAAAACGTAAAACCCTTAATCACAGCTGCTGTCAAAATACATAGTGTTTAAGAATTACAAATAAGAGAAATCACTTCATTACCTGTGAAGACCGTGTCTGTGTTTTTAACTATTTCTTGTATAATTATACAGATTCTTTTATGAGGAACTTGGTGCCAATGAGCCGATTTATGAGACAATGATTATCTTGCTATCAATGTTAACAGTGTTATAAAATTCTAAATACAAAACAAATTAAAATATTAAAAAAGAGAAAACTATGATACATTTATATTTGTTTTATTTTTTCCTCTCTGAAGGGAAACACAACTAACTGATGCTAACTTTGAGTGCCTGCTGTATTTTTAATATAATTTTTATTTTCCAATGACATCATTTTTATTTGTTTTGCCACCAATAATGCTGCAAATACAAAAATGTACATACTTCATTTTTACAGCAGTGTTCTTTTCTACGTTTACTAGGTTTCATCGCATGGTCGTCTTTCTGTAAGCAGGTGCTTTGCCATCTGACAGGTGCCATATTCATAATAAACTCTTGAATTTGTTGCCTGCATCATATCTTTTGTTGGACATATTCAGTCATCCTCCTAAATGACCCAGACCACATTGATTAATTGTATTTTATGTATGCTTCATTAATTTCTTACTAATCATCATTTTGAAATAGTGCTATTCTAAACAGGCCAAAAGATGAGAGATGTGCATAGGGAAAGCAGAAAATACCAGGGCTTCAATTCATCTGAACTAACAAACCAGTCAATCTAATATTGAATATATCTAACAGAAGAGTGCATCGTTAACATGATCCCACATGGATACTGATGTGCACCGGTCACGTCATGCTCTTGATGCGGAGTGTGTCCAAACCCTATTAACCGCATTGTGGGGCTGCTTACACCAGGCTAGCAACGGAATGTAACTCCAGCAAACATACATGAGTGGTGTGTGTGTGTGTGTTACGCAACCATAAAAAGCAGTAGTGTACAATTTAATTTCAATAACATAACACACCAGACATACTGACAGAGCCTGCAGGAAACAACAAAAACAAATAACCCATTATATATA
>JAODUE010045212.1:15000-18849 GCA_027564755.1 Amblyopsis hoosieri | reverse complement strand
AATGTGGCTCGGGAAAGGGAGGTTTGGGGTCCCCTGCTGAAGCTGCTGCCCCCGCGACCCGACTCCGGATAAGCGGACGACGATGGATGGATGGATATTGAAAACATGCTGTAGACAGGTAAAGCGGAGGTACTATACTTATTACTTATTACTATAATTATTATCACATTGGAGACGCACTGTGCTAGAAGACCTACCTGTAACACAGGTGTTGCCTAATTAGGCCACTAAGTTACAAATAGTTGCCCACACACCAAGACCACACCACTCTGAGGAAGACACCTGTTATGCGTCAAAACATCGGTTTAAACTTTTATTGATTAAATGGTTTTCTGCGAGTTTGATTCCATCCTGATTTTTCGAGTGTTCCAACAACCCTTTGCTTTGTTAAATGTTTTGTCTTTGTTGCTGACCATAACCCTCTAACCTGCCCGTAACTGTTAGTTCAGTCAGGACTACTTTATCAAAGTAATTTTTATTAACTTAATAATTAACATTTGGAGGTTATGTATATTTGGCTCTGACTGGTCATCTAACGACCCAGCAACGTGACTGTTGTCCTGCCTGAACCTCCGCTGTGCTTTGTTTATAAAGCCCCAACAGGTAGTAAGACCTAACCCACCTATGACAGTGAACATTACTATCGGCGTCTCTCACCACAGTCGTCTTCATCCGAGCCGTCCGGGCAGTCGGGCCGGAAGTCACACACCGCGGCCCGGGCCACGCACCCCCCCTTCCCCTCCCATCCCCAGGGGGCCCGGCAGGCGAACTGGCCCTCCGGGCAGCTGTGGGGCGGTGGGGTGGGTGCGGCGGTGATGGGCGGGGGTGTGGTTGGCGTCACGGAGGGCAGCTCGCCTGTGGTGGGAGGGGAGGGGGGGGGGGGGGGGTCAGGGGGACAAATATGGCGGCGCACACAGGACATGTGACGCTCTACAGGTAACGATAACAAGCTAGCCAGTTTGCTGTGTCTCTCTGGAAATATTTCAATCATAATTCAGACATTTCGCAGCCATCTGCAGCCTAGTCGGCCTGTTCACCCCAATTATCTAGTTGGCTATTTTAACAGGACTACTTAGTCTGTTCTTGTTGTGCAGAGTCACAATTCCAAACCAGGAAACCAAACAGAATGTCAAGACTGACTCAATAAAACTCTTGTAAAACAAGGTCATCATAACACTGTTTACATTAAAAACTCTCATTTTGCGTAAAAAGTACAACCGTTGCTGTACCTTCTTACAGATAGTGTCAACGTTTGCCTCAAAGTTTAGTTTCCTGTCAATAACAATCTCGCAAGCGCCAATGTTATTTGGTTATATAGTCATCAGTCTGGGACCACTCAAAGTGTTTGTCGCTTGGGTACTGGAGAGAACAATTGGGCCAATCGGCAGCCAGCTGAATTATTTCGCAAGAGGTCGACAACAGCGTTTAGGTATCTACCGGTGCTCAAGATGATATTAAAGATTCTGATTGGGTGAGGTAAAGGCTGGAAGCCCAATGGTATGTAAGGAAGTTTGATTGACATGTATTAGCACCTCCTCTATGACAAATGTTTTTGAATTTGGGGGTTCGAGACTGTTGCAATGTCAAACTGTAGTTTGCAAGATCAAGGTGTTCTCACCAGGCTACAGAAATAAAGACTCAATTATTAATAATTTCCAGAAAGTCGTGGCAAGCTGGACATTGTTAGCCAGAGAGGTTCACAGCAGACCCATCTGACTCTGACTAACAAACATTTGTGATTTCTGAATCAATGTTCCAGTGACGCCATGTTATCTACTGTACTGTACCTTCATGTGGCTCACAGTCCAGAAAAGACAGGTCGTCAATGGCGATGTCTCCGTTGAAGTCATCTCCAACTGTGCCTTCGATCACAATCTGACGACAGACACAGTCGAAAGGTTATCTTACACGTGATGCCACCATTACATTATTGTTTACAGGCATAGTCAGCTATTGCAAGCTATTTGTAAGGTAATACACATTTAGTCAAATTCACCAAATATCTCCTCGCATTTCGCTAGCTTTCAGCTGTGCTGAAAAAAACAACATCCCTATCTCCATAAATAGGAGCATAAACAAAGTGGCGAACACCGCTCATATCAACAAAGCCATGCGTTTCGATATTGTGTTTGAAATAACTTTTTTATATCATTCCAAGAGGAATGATATGATATGATATGAATGATATCAAGAGGAATGATTTACAACAGGAAAGTTTTTCTGCTGAAAGTTTAGGAATCAATATGGTGTCTCAGGGCTTGTGTGTAAAATGCTGATGGAGGTACAATCTTCACAGGTTAATATCTACTGTCACATTAGCTCGACTCAAGCTGTGCCGCGCAGAAACATGATGTGCATTGTTTTGTAAGCCGTCGTCATTATTTTCCCCACCCTTTGTAGAAACAACTCACATAATTATTATGCTATGCTCAGCTCTTTGCTGTGCTGCTTGAATGCTGTTGTATAATGCCAGCGTTTCCAATTAGCAGACAATGAGGGTTCTAGTATACCAGGTTGTAGTCTTGTAGAGCATATAGGCTAGGAGTAGGCCTACTGCCATACCATAGCATCGATTTTGGCACTATTTACATTATTCTACAAATAAACATGGGAGTACTGATGTTTAATGTACTGAGAGAACCCCGACAAAACCCGCCATCAGGCTAGATGGCGTCATGACAACAGAACATCCATTCTGAGTGACAGGAGGCACTGTTACCATGGGTCACAGAGCTGAACCTCCAGTGTCTACTGCGTGAGGACACGCGACACCTGACATCCATGTCTGCTGTGATTGGACAAGAGGCCAATTACGCAAATGCTCCGGTGGGATGTGATTGAACAAGATTGGCTATTAAGGAGTCACAGTAGTACATTTGTCCTTTGGTACCTTTACCTGCGGCATGTTCACATAATTGGACCCAGTGTGTTCATTTAGCATTATCCAAAGACTAAGGTATATTTGGTATAACGGAGCAGGCAGCGTCATGCCGAGTTCATACGACATGACGTTCGGATCACTGTACTGCACCCATCTGTCCCTCTTTTGTAATCGGGCATCTTGAGGTCGTTGTGGGTTTCACACACATTACAAGATGTTTCACACGAGGACAAAGTCAACGTGAGCTCGATTGACTGAGGAGGCCAGAACAGGCACATCTCACAGGTCTAACAAGATGCAGGTGCATGCAGCGGTAGCCTAGCGACCGCGCCTCGCCGTCATGGAGCAGGTGTCATGCCCAAGTGATTGCCCAATAAAAAGTGATTGCCATCCACGTTTGCAGCTGCTTTTATCTGCATGAGACCGTCAAAGACTGTGAAAAACATGCAAATACTGCTAATCCTACCTTGATGTCAATGGTTAATAGTTTGTCCTTGTGAAGCATTCACGCGTCTTGTAAACATATCATCACAATTCTGTCCAATTATGTGCAGTTTGCAGTCATTTTGGTTTATTATAAACTACAGTTTGTCAAATATCATTGTTTATATTTGGAACCTGGACTGTAGCCTAATTAACATGATAGTTTATAAATAACGTGAATACATTTTACATTTTTTCTTTCAAAATGTATTTTTCCTGCTCTGTGGCCTAGATTATAATGAATCCATTCATTTTTGCCAGTTTAAAAATTGTAATCTTTTTTTTATCAGACAATCACTTTTGGGCATGACATCAGTACGCTCCTCAACGTGTTTGCCTCATTCACCGGATAAAGCAGGTGATGGTCGTCAGGGTTACCTGGAAGGGCCTGGCGCTGTTGAGGTAGAGGGTCTTCCTGTGCCAGAGGTTGCCGTGGTCGCCGTAGCGCACCCACAGCATGTGGCCCCGCCCCGCGGCGCTGGTGC
>JAODUE010045212.1:0-12500 GCA_027564755.1 Amblyopsis hoosieri | reverse complement strand
AACACAAACAAAATGGTGCAGTCTGCACCACACAACAGTATCCCAGCCTTGGCAATGTGTGTCCGATGTTTGTGTGTGTGTGTGTGTGTGTGTGTGTGTATGGGGAAGGGGGGTGGTGTTTTAATGAGTGAAAATTTCAACAATCTATCTCCAGCATCGCTGACTGCACCTTTTGGCAAAAGATCACAGACACACCGGCTACTACTAATACTATAATGATATGCAGGCTACGGTGCGTCCAGCCAATCACAGACAGAATGGCCCTTTAATACTATAATGATATGCAGGTTACGGTACGTCCAGCCAATCACAGACAGATCGGCCCTTTAATACTATAATGATATGCAGGCTACGGTGCGTCCAGCCAATCACAGAGAGATCGACTCTGTAATACTATAATGATATGCAGGCTACGGTGCGTCCAGCCAATCACAGACAGATCGGCCCTTTAATACTATAATGATATGCAGGCTACGGTGCGTCCAGCCAATCAGCTGCTGTGGTCCCACCCTGGGTGTTGTTGGAGCCGAGGTCCGGCAGGGGAAGATCATCAGATGAGCCCCTGACCCAGTCGAACCCGTCGCCCAGGGTGACCTCGTGCCACCCGCAGGTACCCTCCTCGAAGTCACACTGGGACGCTGCATGGGGGGCGGGGCGGGGGGGTGGTGGGGGGTGGGGAAACGGGGAGGAACAGGAGAGGACAAAACAGCAGAAACGCGCTTTAAAAAAACCTTTGAACCAAGGTGACCCCACACTTCATAACGGGGGTTGGGGTTGGGGAGTGGGGGGGGTGGTTTTGTTACTCGGCAACAGGGCTCTTACGGCAGGTGGCTTCGTCCTCGCCGTGGAGACAGTCGGGGGTGAAGTCACACACTCTGCTGGCCTCGATACATTCCCCGGTGCCGCAGGTGAACCAGAGGGGAGGGCAGACAGCGCCCTCTGGTGGTGGGAACCACGCATGACACGGTGTTAGCATGCAACAGCTTGACGGGACGGAATATGCTAATCAAATGAATGTCTCAAATTAGAAATTTACATTTGAGACATTCATTTGATAAATTAAGTATTAGAAAGTAGAAGTCCCCTGAAATACTGTACATCGCTTACATATAAACACATGAATATTCATTCATAACACCATTATGGTTTAACAGACCATAATGACGCGGCGGGGTTAATCACGGCCCTGCCGTGGGCACCACAGAGAGGTGAAGGAGATCGGCTTTTGCTGTTATTGAAATCAAAAGGAATGAGCTACTGAATATTAGATTGTAGCCCTGCGCCTCGCCGGTTATATTAAACGTACATGACATGCTGTCGAGGTGCGCTCTCAGTCGGAATTGTGTATTTCTCGTAGAACCAATAATCCAAGAAGGCAAACACACCGGCTATACAATCTGTACATCAGGGCAGAAAAGGGCAATGAGGAACATTGGACAGACAGACAGAGATTTATTGGCCGTGTATTTTATGACAGCAAGTTGTAATGGGGACACATTCACACTCCTTCTAGACTACATATTTCACCGGGTATCCATGGGAACCATTTCATTAAAGATTTACATTAATGGTCATACAGTAATGTAATTTTTTGCAGCAGAGCACTTCTTTGTGAATCGTGAGCCGTGGGCACACACATAGTATTGCACAGCACGCACTTCTGAGATAATGGATGGCGCCCAGATAAATCATAAATAACCCGGGGCGTGATGCGTCCACTAGAAGTAACTACAGCAACAAGGCATTAGCAATCACAGACGTGAGCAACATGTCATAGAGGTTCCCCTGTCTGGCTCAGCCTCCAACCCGGGCCACACTAAATGGTGTGTGTGTGTGTGTGTGTGTGTGTGTGTGTGTGTGTGTGTGTGTGTGCGTGTGTGTGTTGCGCACCCAGGCAGAGTGGTGCAGCGTATCCTGAGAGCAGTCCCTCTCAACATAGGCATGTCATGGCAAATGGAATCAAACGCTAACCCTTCTCAGATAGTGTGCTTATTAACACTAAATACTGTATATACAGTAAATTACTAAATTATAGCCTACTATACCAGTGGCATGTTTGAATACACGGTTCTTAAAATCTTATAATAGGTTTTATAAACGGAGCGTATTGCTAGCATGAAGGCGCTACATCTGCCCGCTAGCCACGTTCAGGTTACCAGGACCACGGATGCAACCTGAAAGACCTCTTGCCAAGGTGGACCTGACCGGCCCAGTCCCTTAGCGACCAGAGCTGGTGAAAATCCAGCACACCAGCAGAGAACACAGCCAAACCAGTCAATGTATATATAAAATATTGTTCTCCCCTGCAAAAAAATCCAGCATAAACCAGCATAATTTCGATGCTGGTTCATGCGGGTTAGTGCTGGTCTAGTGCTGGTCTAGCTGGTATACCAGCAACCAGCATGGGATGCCGGGGTACCAGTAAACCAGCATTCCATGCTGGTTCCAGCATGCAAACATACCGTATGCTGGTGACCAGCAATGCTGGATGTTTTAGCAGGGTCTGTGGCCTTAAAGGTGTAGTCAGCTATTGTAAGATAATTGTAAGCTAATATATTTTTTGTCAAATTCCCCAAATATCTTCTCGCATTTTCTGGGGCTCACAGGCAACAGCAAGCTACAGGAGACAAAAATAATCCCATGTGAATGGAGCACTGGCTATTCTGTTTGATGATGCAGTCATCAAGGTATGCTTTACGCTGATGCTACCAAATGAAATGTGTTTAATATCACTAGATAGTCATTATTTAACAGATGGTTAGATACTACATAGAGCTGAGCACTCACAAACTCAAGTCCATCCAGGGCCACGCTGTCAAGGGCCAAGTCTGTTTCAAACAATGCTACCTTACAGATTTAAACCACTTGTTTTGTAACATGCTGTATGCTCGGCTATCCGTGAGGAACTCGGAGTAGAGCCGCTGCTCCTTTGCGTCAAAAGGAGCAGCGGTATGGGCATCAGGTAAGGATGCCCCTGGCAGGGGGGGGCACTGATATTAACGCAATAGAATTAACACGCTGGCATTAACATGTAGACATTACCGCGTTGACATTAACGTGCTGGCAAAAATGCGTTGGCATTAAAGGGGGACATTAAAGTGGGGGAGGGCATTACCGGGCACAGCCTGGCACCCCGGGCTGAAGGAAAGGTCGTCCACAGCCAGGACGTCAGAGGGGTCACAGTCAGCCGGTAGCAAGCCCCGTATCACCACCTGCATGGTGGACACACACACGCACGCACACACATATGCACACACACACACACACACACACACAAGCATACACACGCACACGCACACAAACAACAACATTTGTATGCTTGGAGAGTCTGTGATCGTCCATGTGATCGTGTGTTTGCATTCATTAGTAAGACGGGATCAGATAATACTGATCCCAGAGAGTTATGCACTGCATTGGCTGTGCGTGTGCTTGCACGCCTATGTGCATGCGTGTGTGTGTGTGCGTGCATGTGTTTATTAAAAGGAAAAGGTTTCACCCCCCCTCTGAGTGCTATCAGAACGTCTCGTCTCAAAGTCCAACCCAGACGTTATCTGCCAGCGCGGCAGATAACGTCTTTGCGTTGTGATTTATGACATGTGTGACTCATCCCAGGCTGGGTTTGACCTTCCTGCCATTAGCAGTGATGGGGAAAAAATGCAATGCTAATGCAAATACTACAAACATGCTTAGGACCTCAAACAGTCAAAATGAACCAGCCCAAGTTATGAACTCTAAAGCAGGGGCCAATTAAAGCTTTGCGGGCCACATTATGTTTTTAACCAACATGCTAAAACATTTGAAAATAAAACACAAAATAGACAAGGAAGTTGGAGGTGATGGTGGAAGGGGACCTCTACTTAGGACAAGCCGCCAGGCTGCAATACTGACTAATAAAAAAATAATTAATGCATTAAATATAAGTTACCTTATAATAAAATGTCCGTACAATAATTTTGATTGGTGTTAACCAATGGTAGCCAGCTATGTCAGTGTTACATTACAGACATGTTCATACGGACCTGGAACTGGCGATCGCTGCTAAACAATATGGCCGCCCGCCGCCACTCCTGCGGCTGTGGAGCGGGAAGCTCCCAGAACACTGTGGAGCTGTTCTGAGCCGGCGGGCCGGGCCGGGTCAGCACCTGCAGCTCTGCACCAGGCCGAGCCACCACATAGTGGTAGAAGCTTATCTGTAAGGGGGAGCAAATAGGGGTACGTGGCTCTCAGGGAGGGCAGGGTTTGGGTCACATGATCAAAGCGTGTTTGTGTGTGTCAGTCACCTGGCAGCTCTGAGACGGGAGGAAGAACACACTCTTCATCTCTGCCGTGGCTCTCTCTGCTCTAACGGGCTGCATGTAGGCATAGAAGGCTGTGGGGGGGATTTAGAGTACTTTTCACATTCGTGGAATGCGTTAGTCCTCGTACTGCGCGCGTGACATTAATATCGTCACGGAAACAGGACCGGGGGACATGCAATAGCCGACACTTCCGCGTGAAGTATGTTTATCTGTGAATTAACAACAGATCACAGATCTAAAATATGACCTCTGCCCTTCAGCAGGTGAAAGGTCAAAGGCCACCCCAAACTCAGGAACTCATGGATCAAAATAATTTCCGAATTTCTCCACTTGAAATGACGTCTAAGGTGTCGGCAAACTCGTATTTACCGTATTTCCGAGAAGGCAGCGTGATATAAGAGGCACCTGATTGGTTGTCGGCGTGGTCGTGTTGGAGCGTCGGCAGCCCGGCACCTCTGGTCCATCGGGCCGGGGTCTCCTCCAAGCCCTGGGTCAGGTCACAGAACCCCTCCTGGAAGTCACAGCGGGTACACGCTACACCTGCAGAGGAGCGGCGGGATGTTCAGCCAGGAGAACTCCGGTGGTGGGTAATGGTACTGCAGTGTGATGGGAGCCCTGGTGGTGGGTGGTGGTACTGCAGTGTTTTAACCACTGGTCTGACACTAGTCTCCACATTCCAATTCCAAAGTGTGTTAACTAGGTGTTTTAAGAGGTAACGTGCTCGGCTAGCACAAGTCTGGACTGTTCATCTATTCATTTGTCACAGAGGTTTTGTCAAGAGACATACATTAAACAGTTTGTTTATAACCTGACATGCCAGAGGAATTGTTGTCACAAGTCCATCTGGGGAGCCGTACATTAAAACTGCTTGTGAATGGCAGATACTTTCAAAACAATACTTGACAGTTGATTGGATGAACAATCTGGTCGTTTTCGCTGTCGGCACCATGGTCGGCACACCTAAACCACGCCTGCGTAGCTATAAACACGACGCTGATTGGAAAACCAGGCCCGTATAGCTATAAACATGACGCTGATTAGAAAGTTCACTTGCTACTCGGACACATTCAGAATGATTCAGATGATTTCCAGACCGATTCTCACGACAAAATTAAACTGAAGCTAGTCAACAACTAGCCTCACGAGACCATCCTAGTTGTTAGTTGCTAGTGATTAGAATAAAGATAGACTATGCTTTACTGGCCCACTGACTACTGGTGAACGCAATAGAGTTTTGCTAGTCCTGTGTTGTGTTTGTTTGACATTAGAATTTCTGTGACGCAAGGTGAATAATTCTAGCGGGTCTTATCTTGGGAATTGTCTACACACTATTGCATTTCAACATGCTTTGGAAAATCTGAAATTAAATCATATTTGTGTTTGCCAAGCCTCCGTTGCTGTGTCTATTATTGAGCTGCGCTAAACCATCCAAAACATGTTTTGAGACACGGTTCACGTTTTCCAATTTCCAGCTCTAAGCAGGTGAACCCAACCAGTCTTGATATAAAGATATGGCTACATTGTAGGTGGGTGAATGATGCTAACAAGTATAAACACATATTCACAATGAAAGCATGCAGCTTTATACCCTCACAAATATGTCACATAGCATGTTTTAAAGCAGGGTTACCCAATCCTGGTCCTGCATGTTTTAGATGTCTCCCTGCTCCAACACAGCTGATTCAAATTAATAGGTCATTATAATGATTCTTTCATCTGAATCAGTTGTGTTGGAGCAGGAAAACATCTAAAACATGCAGGGCAGCGGCCCTCTAGGACCAGGATTGGGGAACCCAGGAACAATGTTTGTATAAAACAATGCCTGCCACTAGATGGTGCACTGGAGCACAAGCATCTCAGACCAAAACACGTTTGTGGGACAGACATACATACACACACACACACACAGAGGGAGGGCTCAGGACACATTTACTCCACTATATCTTCAGTAAGACCATATTTGCTGCTACATTAACGTAAATAATGTAATGTAAATAAAAACGCAGCCCTATAGAGCACCTTTAACAAACAATAGCAGACCACTACATCCATATACTGTGACGCCCGGCTTGCATACATACAGTTCGTCTTGTCCAAGCTGTCACTCAAGTCAGCCGAGCCCACGGCCACCCAGGCCAGGAGGACGGCTGCCAGCCACGCCAGAGGCATCGGCGCTGTGTTCCTCCTCTAGCTGGCTAGCAAGCTAGCTAGCACGCTGGACGCCGGTTAACGCACAGGACGCTCGTTATCGGCTGGGCAAAGAGAGCGCACGTTGTCTTGAGGGGAAGGAAGACTGTGGCGATGTTGCCGTGGGAACTATTACCGTGCACAGACAGTGTGTGCCTGTGTACAGCCTTGCAGCGCGGGGCAAGGGCCAATACGTGGCTTTTATGGCCGCTTGCTCAACAGCTACACACAGGGTGTGTGTGTGTGAGTGTGCATGTGTCTGTGTCTTTTTGCCACTGTGTGTGTGTGTGTGTGTGTGTGTGTGTGTGTGTGTGTGTGTGTGTTTGTGTGTGCGTGCGCATGTGTGTTCCAATGTCCCTGCTAAAAAATCCAGCATTGCTGGTCACCAGCATAAGGTATGTTTTGCATGCTGGAACCAGCATGGAATGCTGGTTTGCTGGTACCCCGGCATCCCATGCTGGTTGCTGGTATACCAGCTATACCAGAACTACCCCAGCACTAACCAGTATGAACCAGCCTGGACCAGCATGGAATTCATGCAAGTGTGTGTGCGCATTCAGAGTCGCAGCAAAGTGTAAATGCACCATCTCCTCAAAGTCACAAAGCAAGATAAGAAATATTAGCTCAAGCTATTTGAAAACCTTGGGCACACACACGCATGCACACACAGGGAACAACAACAGGATTATCGGCCTGGTCTCAACAGGCTACACTGACCAGCGAAGCATAATTGGACAGTAATCAATACAGATTCTAATTAGACAGGAAGAGGTGAAGAAACAGGATGGGGTCTCCGTGTAAATAACCTCCAACGACAGCAGAACTTCACGTCTCACATAATAATGGGAAAGTCGAACAGCTCTGGGACTGTGTATTGATTTGTATTGGTAGTACACAGGGGAATGTAGTACTACAGTCGTTTCTGCATCTGTCTGTAGGCCTGTAATGTGGTAGAAACAGCTAAACATTATTCGATAACAAAGGGTTTCTTTGACAGTTCATCTTTCCTCCAGAAGCAATATTCCAGGCATGTAATCCCCCTCGTCTTATACTGCACCTGTGTTCTTATGAATTTTGTGATTCAATTCACCTTCAGATTGTAACAGAGGTTACAGGGGAGAACCACAGTAAGTGATTTAAATAAAAAAGACTAATTTATTTCCCAGGGGCTGCAAGGACTGCTGCATGCGTGTGTCAAATAATTAAACCCACTATGTCTGGTATACGCATTAAACCATATACAGTAGATATATTATTAAATAATGCTTTCATTTGTAATATTTCTGAATGAACCTCAATTAATTTCTAACCAGACTCTTGCCACTATCCATTAAATGATGCGTGGGAGGTTATCTGTTATGGAGAATATGAATACAAAATCCCATTCCATTATCTCACCAGCTTCCAACAGAATTTGGAATGGAAATGTGCTAAAGATTCAAATGTGGGTTTCCCTTTAAGTAGCTGATGTTTCTCCTAACATGAATTAAACAGACCTGGTGAAGACAATTGGGGCCCAATAGGCGGCATGCGTGGCTTTGGGAAACGGAAGATGGAGCATTTCCTCTGGATAAAAGCCGGTTGGCTCATAATCTGTCTTCATAATCACCCATACCCACCCCACTGCCTTTAGACAGTCTGTTCATTAAAATGTATTGCTGAAGGAAGGAGGGGGGCGGGCAGGGGGAGAGCTGCATGCCACACACACACACTCTGGATGTTGTCTCTGAAGATGCTACTTTGCTTGTAGTGTTGATGTGACTCTGCAGCTTGTGTATCACGGTAAACAACTGTCGAGTGGCACTGTGATTAGTACTGTTTATATTGTGTAAAAGGCTCTTAGTATAATAAACATATACCACACTGTGGCCAAGCAAACATTATGCCAATCTCTGTTATGAGGAATGTGAGGCGGGTTGATATGCACACGGGCGGTGGCATTTCATGAAGTCATAGCCGACATGTCCGGTTATGGTTATTGGAAGTTATTTCAGCAAATTAACTCTCCTCTCCATTACACACAGCAGGGATTAGATTTTGCCGCTCTGATATGTACAGCTATAGGCTACAACTCTGCCAACTATGTTCTATTTCATCTGCCTTCTCCTCTGGCTAAAATATTTTCTTATAGGATATTTACTTGCAAGATCCACCCTGTAGATTTTACATCCTCACATCTACTCTCTTGTTATCACTTTGAAATATGCAGTTTGGCAGGTCGTTTAGAAGGAAGAGGACGGTGGAAATGCAGAGCGAGACAGTTAGCAGATGTTTGTGCGTCTGGTTGTGACTCTGTTATGGTACCAACAAATACATGTGGAGTTTTGAAACGCCAGGGCTATTAGATATGACTTTTCCATTCACACACATGAATAAAAACGTGCACTGACATTATTCACTTGAGTTTCTTTGGACTCTCCACAAGGCTGGTCTTGCTGGTATCCGCATACAGAACGGTTTCCGCATGGAGATCTGTTTCTCCCAGGCCAGGGCAGGCCATCCCCAGGCCAAACGGATAATTGACAGGCTATTTTCCAGGACAGAAAAATGTATTGCAATTCAGGAGAACATTCTCTGCATTTCAATTTTTGAGCAATAAGCATTTTCATATCATACTAAATAATGTGTCAGTTAAGGTATGCTTATATGACACATCCATGCAATTAATTTTCTTAATGAATAAGGGGTGAAAACGTGGAAATTTAGTGATAATCTCGGCTCAGAAAACTGGTAAAGGGAAAGCAACAGTGATACATCATGTTAATCAATCTGATCAGAAGTCCTAGTACATAAGGATAAGTGAATAAGGATCATTAGCCTAATCTTTGTTGAGGAGGAACTGAGGAGAACATTTGAATGAAAAGGGATATGATCTGATTGATATTTAAATAGGGATATACTCTGTTGGCATTAACAACACACAAGTATGGTACTGGACATGAACCACTACTGCACACAGGCGGCAGACTGGGTTGAACAGAACCAGAGTTGATGTAGCAGCCTATTAAGCAGGTGTTCAATTATTAGCCTAGAATATTTTTTATATAGCACTTTCATAAACCGTTATTTAGAGCCTATTTAGAGTTTACTTTAAAAAATAAAGAAAAGGAAAGTAGGATATTAGGCTGAACATGTTCGGTCAATAATATGAAACATCTAGTTGTCTTCCTTCTTCGCTTACCAAACACAATAATTAACGTGACTGAAATGAATCAATAGTAGGGCAATGTTGCGGGCGAGGCCCAGCCAGCTCACATTTGCCTATGGTTTTAACCCTTTCCTTAAACTGTATTTAGGATCGGCGGCCTACAATAATTATACTTATTTTCAACTCTAAAACATGATCAATTGCACCCATAGATCTTGACCTGTCCAGCACATTCGCTCATCCTGCTCTAGGCTAATGGAAATTGATGTGAGAACACATTGACTTATAGTAAATCAATATTAGGCTATTAACTATCTTCGAGGATGGAGCAATGTCGCCACCTAATGGAGTGAAGAGAGAATGCACCCTAAAATATGCTGACATTAAACAAAAGGCATTTTGCGATAATACTTTTTGTCAAAATCATAGTCTAGTCTTCGCAAATTTACCATTCTCTGTGCGTGCCGAAAAAAAAATCGGGTAAACTACTTCTACACAGCCCTGGCTTAAAAACATAAACAAAGTAGGCCTAGTGAAGACTGCACAATATCATAGCCTTTTCAAATATGCGTTTTCAATGTGTGGTGGAGCTTGACCGAGCACCCTATGCGAAGGGAGAGGTTATTTGTTTTGATTTAGTTAAAATTCTTATGCCTTCTCCAGAATGAATGCCCATA
Source organism: Amblyopsis hoosieri (assembly GCA_027564755.1). Lineage (NCBI taxonomy): Eukaryota > Metazoa > Chordata > Actinopteri > Percopsiformes > Amblyopsidae > Amblyopsis > Amblyopsis hoosieri. The sequence goes on along the minus strand of JAODUE010045212.1, from coordinate 2,190 downwards.
CCTTTAAGCAAGCATGTCTTAAAAACGAAACCACAGCACCATTTCTAAAAGGAACTTTAAGAAACATTTACAGTAAGAAATCCATGGGTTGACTTAAGGCCACCTATTATTACAGGTGACTCAAAACAGCCAATTACGAAACAATCTGAGCCGAAGATTGTGATCTGCTTTGTGAAACAACATTCTGTGACATCCTACTTATTGCAGTGGATTATGTAATGCCATATATGAGCTGTATTAGTTGGAGAACAAAAGACCAGGATTTGGGATAAAACTTTATTTAAAAAAAAAAAAAAAAATGTGTGTATGGGACTTTGATTACACATCACAGCATTCCTCGCGATAAGAAGTCAGGCTAACAACCATGTTCTCCTACCTTGCTGGGTCTGGGGAGATGGCTGTATTAGCGTAAACAATACCGTATGACACAACAGTGAACTATATTCAATAATTGTTCAAAACATCATCCCGACCCAGAGGCACTCCAAGATGGACACCAATTGAGGATTCATCGTAATCAGTATTGACGGGGACTCTACTTAACAATGACACAGGTGCTGTTGCTGTGTCCAACCCATCTGGGCCACAGCGGGCCCAAACCTACATGGGGATGCTGAACAGACACGTCCTGGTCACAGAGCGCTGACTCACTGAAACCCCTCCTGGCAGCACCTCAAGTGTCTGACAGCGAAGCTCGTCTGTGCCAAGGGACGAGTAGTAACAGCAACTCTCCGTGATGTGTGGGAACCTTATAGGTCGTCCAAGGCTTTAGTAAAAAAAAAGGGGGGGGGGGCAATTATGCTAAATAATGAGAACCATTAAATAGAAATCACAAAAGCGTCACTGACAAAATAAAGTGTGTAAATAAAATAAAAATTACTGTCAAATAATAATCTTTACATTTGAAACACGGTTGCCATGTTTTTCGTCAATTGTTAGTGCTTTGCCAAGACTCACGGTATGTCTGATGAGTCTGATCCAGCGGTTAGGTCCTGCAACAAAACCTGTACCTAGGCCTTTTGAATAATGCGCACAACACACAGCTATACATTTATAGGCTCACAGTTAATAGGACTTTTAGATGTGTGGCTGTTTACATCAGCTTTCCCATCATTTAAAAACAGCACCAATGAGTTTTTACGTGAGGAAAACCTTCACCACACCCATGCAGCTTATGTAACAGATGAGACGGGTATGACATAGATGGCCGTGGGCCAAACGTGACCAGGTTTCGCAGTGTAACAGAGCTCAACACAGCCGTCCCAGCGGTTCATTAGAATATTGATGCCTGGTCGTCATAATCCCTTTAATTGCTCCAAACAGGTGCGACCTGAACCAGTCACAGTCCGTCCTTCTGTAGTGGAAGGAAGGAAAGGTGTGGGGGGGGTGGAAGTCAATGGAAAATGGTCGTATGCAAGTTATGATTCATGTTATGTAAACATGATATGAGCGTGGCGTCGGCAGACTGGTTCTGTCCCTCCCTCCTGTTTGTTTTTTTTCGTTTCGTTTTGTTTTTTCAATCCCAGGTGGGCGGAGTTGTCCTGCTCTGCCTGACATCTGATTGATAGATCCAGAAGCAGAGTTCATGGGGTGATTAGCAGCTCCATTGAAACAGGCAAGGTCTGGTAGAGCCAAATAATGGCGCGTCCTTAATGTGCAGTCTGAAGAGGTTAAAGTTGAACTGTTGTCAAGAGGGGGGAGAAAAGAAATAAAGAAAAAAGGTCCCTGGGAGAGGCTGTAGTGCCACCTAGTGGCTGATGCAGACAATCGCCAGTCTGTCAAGGACCAGAGGAGCTATCTAAGTCCAGCTCTTGAGGTCATCCACTCCAGACCTTGGCATAATCTGGAGGGGAGAGGAAGGGGGGGGGGTTTAAAAGAAGAAAATCAATCATGTTTGCACAACTCATTATTAAGGATTATGTATTTAATGTGACACTGTATGTGGGAGAAACCTTCCTATCTTTTCCCCAGACATGGGGATTGCTTGAAGGGGAGGTTAGCTATATGCTAATCAAATACGCTGTCACATTTAGTTGTCTGCTTAAAGGGGAGGTTAGCTATATGCTAATCAAATACGCTTTGTCACATATAGCTGTCTGCTTAAAGGGGAGGTTAGCTATATGCTAATCAAATACGCTTTGTCACATATAGCTGTCTGCTTAAAGGGGAGGTTAGCTATATGCTAATCAA
>JAODUE010045201.1:3940-18850 GCA_027564755.1 Amblyopsis hoosieri | reverse complement strand
CTGAATTTGAAAACAAAAAGTCAAAACTAAATAAAAATAAAAACTAATGAAAAATGCAAAACTATTATAACCTTGGTTCAGGCTAGGTTTTCCCATGGCTTAGACTGGTTTTAATTTAGCTCTGGTTTTATTATGTGATTAATGTTTTTAGTTTGAACTATGTTGTACAGTGTGCTTGGGTTTCTTGAAAGGCACTTGGAAATGTAATTATCATCATCAACATCATTATATACACATATGAGTTATGCTTCAAGACCTGAAATTATTTCATAATTTTAAATCATAGCTTGGCATTTCAGCTAGCTTTTACAAATGTTCTTCAAATGTTCTGAATAAACATGAAATACATGAATAACAACTTTAAGGCTAGGATCATGTTACTTGTTATTATCAGAATTGTGCTTATAACTAGTGTGTGCGTATCCGGTACGTGTTGTCATAGGACGTCATTTATTTAAAATGATCAGAATTGTGCTTATAACTAGTGTGTGCGTATCCGGTAGGTGTTGTCATAGGACGCCGTTTATTTAAAATGATCAGAATTGTGCTTATAACTAGTGTGTGCATATCCGGTACGTGTTGTCATAGGACGCCGTTCATTTAAAATGGTGCACAGTGTGCATCTTGTCCCATATAAAATTAATGGTCTCTATGTTATCTGATGTTAACTTATGCAAATAAAACACTTTGCACAACAGTGATGCCTCACTCTGTTTGATTAAAGAAACAGGAAGCGAGGTGTGATTCTGCTGGTAAAAAAAAAAGAATGACGGCTCACTCTGTGTCGAGTTTCTTTGGGCTGGCGAGCTCCCGGGCGCTGCGGCTGAGCTCGTTCAGGATAATGAGTGGATAGAGGATGTTCTTTTCCAGAAAAAGTAGCCAGACGTGGAGCTTCTCAAACCACATGACGTGTGCTGCGTCTGTAAAGACAGACCACATTAAATAGGCTGACGTCAGCAGCACACGCACAGCCTAGGAAAAACTGATATTACAAAACAGCGTGACACAAATGCAATAATAAAGCACCAGCACAGCAAAAAAGTACAGTAAATGTCATCGTATTTAGCAATATGGAATTCACATACTAGCTTAAAGGCGTATGTGAGCAACGTTGTCCACAAGGGGGCAGTGTTTCGTGCGGTGACTTACCCCTGACCTCGAACTGGTAGTACTCCTTGGTTTTCAGCAGGGGCTGAGAGAAGCAGTACCAGGGCAGCTGCTTCCTCAGCTGTGGCAACAGGTAGTGGGTGAGGAGCCCTATCGCCCCCAATAGGCAATACAAGACATAACTGAGGTAAGGCTGGAGAGAGAAAGAGACAGACAGTGAGAATGTATATGCATACATTACATTACATTACATACTATTGGCTAACTTGACAACAATGTTCAACTTCATTAAACATGTTTACTTCACATTAGGCCAGTAAACAAACCATACATTCGCATCATGATGCAGGTACCTGTAGTGCGATAAACACCGTGCTGACATGGATGGCAAAGTAGAGGACAGCGATGAGCACGCAGACAATCAGGTCAGACTGCAGCCGCTCATTCTACACATAACATCACATAACAACATGAGACGCCTGCATTCACGCTGAGCTCACATGCACCCAGAATAACACTGATGTTTATTCTGAGGTGTTTGCTTATACATTCTCTGTCTGTCTGTCAAATATTGATTACAGACCCAAATGAGCCACGTGTTCAATACACTGACAATGATAACGATTAGAGTGGGCTGAGTAACTAACAACTCATGTAGGTGAGACTACTAGTTAGCAAGCAACTCATCACCACGCAGGCCTTCAGCTTGTCTGGCAGAGGGTCCTGTACTTCTGACAGAGGGTCCTCCGGGTTCTTGTCCTTTCCGCTGGGCAGGATCTTGGACTGGATCAGCGAGCTATCAAGGAAGAGCAATACTACCATGAGTCCAGCAAGGGGCATTCATGTCAAGGCCAGTGGCAGCACACTAGGAAAGCATGTAATGCTCATAAGACCAGGAGAACCTACATAAGGACAGATGGGTCGCTGCTCTGTCGACTCAGGTGGTAGGACACTGCCACCAAGAGGCCACAGAAGACAGAGAACAACACAGGGATGTGGTGGGGCTCCCAGTTCTCCTGTGAAACACACACACACACACACACTACATAAGTGTACCAAAAACATTACATACCACAGACTGAGACACACACAATGGTACAATGACAATAGAGAAATAACCTTTCAAAGATTGACACGTTTAAAGTAGCACTCCATCAGGCCATAGTTGTTAGTGTGTTTGATGCAATAGATAATCGAATAATAAACTAATCCAAAGCTTTACATTTAGAAATACTGTGAATTTGATAAAAACGTAACACATGATGACCCCTGACGCTCTGCAGGCAGGACAATAAGGCTAACTGAACACTGTAGCTGCAGGCAGGACAATAAGGCTAACTCTCACCTTCAGAGCTCCGTAGCAGAGACCATACAGCAGGGCCACGGTCACAACACTGCGCAGGACGCTGTAGAGGGCTGAAACCAGGCTGGTGCACGCTGACAGCAGACACACACAGGAGACGATGTCAGCAGCAGCAACACTGGCTCACGGGCTGGCCTCCAGTGAGCAGCGTGTGTGTGTGTGTGCGTGCGTGCGTGCGTGCGCGTGTGTGCGTGCGTGCGTGCTCGTAAAGCCAAAGGAAGCATATTTACCGTTCCCCCCGAACACATGGATGTCCAGCTGTTCACAAAGGTACATGACAAAGGTGTTAACTTGTGGCAGCAGCCCCACAAAGAAGATAATGGGGAAACAGAGAGTGAAGACTAGAGAGAGGGAGACACAGAGAGAGAGCTTTGAGGGCAATTAAAAGTGCTACCATACTATACTTTACATGCCATAGAACCACCTGAATCACTGAAAAACATACAAATTAATAAAAGCAACGCACGTCCTCCATTTGTCCCCTACACACATGCCAGGTCTGTGTAGCAAGCAGCCGTGTAACTACACAGCTGAATATGTATCACACAGATGTAATACAAACCATTGTCCCTGTGCTGTAGCTGAGAGTGGTGCTGTACACAGCTACAGTGGCAGGTCTGTCTTACCTATGACCAGGTATGGACTGTAGCTGACTCAGTAGCTGTGTTTACATGTGTTATTATTCCAATTGTAATCGAGTTAAAAGCCCAACCCAAAAGACAATGCTCCATATAAACACCACGATTGGAAGAGAAAGGGCCAACCAGATAAAAATTTCATTCCGAAGCAGAGAGGTAGTATAACCCCTTCCATAAACCGATTGAAAGAAGAATTCTACCATGTAAACGGTTAAATCTGTTACTTCTTGGTTGCATTCTAATTTGCATGCCCCGTGTTACGTTCTCCGATGTACCTACAATTAGAAGCTAGCCGGTTTTACAATTTGCGTGTGGGACACGTTAGCCTACATTATGCGCTAATGTGTGCATGTTTAACATCAATTCCGATAAATTGTGACAGCGCATGTAAACACCAGACCCAATTAGGTGACATCCCATGTAAACAGGTAACCCGAAACAGTCAATCGAAAAGATTACATTTTGGAAAGACAGAAAAGTGTCCATGTAAGCCCAGCTAGTGTTGCTGCAGACAGCTACAGTAGCAGGCCTTATGGTCTTACCTATGACCAGGTCCCTGGCAGAAGCCAGCAGCAGGGAGCTAGTGAGAGCCACTCCGTACAGAGTGAAGCGGGAGGAGCTGGTCCTCTCACTGCCGTAGTGGAGCAGCCAGATGAGGCCGCAGCACAGACAGAAGTAGACAGGCCGGCTGTAGGCTATGACGCGGTTGTGACCCTGCGAGGGGAAGGTTACAGACTAAAACATTTTTCAAACTAGGTGGAAGATGCTCTCAAGATGACTTGTGTCTCAAAATAGACCGTCTAACAACATTCACAGGTATCCAATATAATATGTGGGGGAGGAGAGATGGGGGGGGGGGTTGGGTGGTGGTTCACACGACTCAGGGAGTTGAAGCAGGTGTGGGCAGCTGACTAACGACATGTTTTCACAGTGAAAAGGAGAGCTGGGGAGAAGAGCAGTGGAGAGAGGAACATGGAAGCTCCATCTCAGAAGAACCTTCTGGAGAAATGACACTAAGAACTGCACCTGTTAATGAGAATTCTTAGGATACTTTTTAAGGCAAAGTGGAACTATTTGAATTGCAGAATTTACCAGTAATGTCTCATTAATTAATATGGAATACATTGTTTTCTTTATGTAGTAGACAACCAGCATAACTACGCTAGAATATAGAAATTTGAGCAAATTTGAATGGAACCTAATTTTGAATGGAATATATCTTTAAAAGTTAGGCTATACAGATATATATTGCTGGTTGTCTTGCACTACAGCCAGTGCAAAGCAGTATGGGCTGTTTTTAGGTGCTAAATAATTTTACACAGTCTGTAATGTCTTCTGTGGAACGTCTAATTCATGGGACCACAGTGCTAGTCATACGCACACCAGAATGTTACTGACACTTGCTAAAATGTGAACATTCATTTTTATGTTTTTAATTTCTAAAATATTATAGTTTCATAGGAGGTTTCATAGACGTGGCAATGCATTTTTCAGAAGTTTTTAAGTACTCCACTGTGGGTGTTCTTAGCAGATATTCTGAAGCTTTTATTGTTCATATCGATATCGGAATTATACCATATCGACCGAAATTATTAAGTATATCATGATATAAATTTTGGCCATATCGTCCAGCCCTAGGGGGAGTAGAGAAAATGAAATTCCAAATGTAAAGGTGAATGATTAACATAGCTGCCTAGTACTACCGGTACAGGATAATACAGCAGGGTAAGTCCACTTCTTCCATATATTTTTCTTTAAGATAATCATTTTGACTCCATGTATCTTTAATTATGTAATGTTTTAGCCCATTGCTAGCAACACAAGTATAAACAAATAGTATGTTTTTACAAAAGCTGCTGAATACTACCGCATATGTATTCCTTATTTTTAGTTCTATTCACGTAATTCCGGCCATCTAGTAGGCTGAATGGAAGCATCATGGAGCAGAACTCAAACAAAAGCAAGAAAAAAAAAAAAAAAAAATTTTTTTAAATCGAGGTACAATGTTCAATTAATCGTGATATTAATTTTGATTTTAGGTAATATCGTGCAGCCCTGGTATGTTGGTCTGACAAAAGCGACACAGTCCTGACTGAAGTTATGCAAGTTTTGTTTCATGTCTTCCCCCCACCAAAGCTTTGTCTATTTGCTATTGATTACTCCTGAAGCTTCAAAGTTACAAAAATGGTATTCGGGCCAGCCCTACAGTAAATACCTGTAAAAACCCGGTAATATCAGCGAAAATAGAAATCTATTGCATAATTACATTCATTCTATTTCAATAAGTACACACTATAGATTTTCTTTTCTACTTAATTTGTCGACTCCAATGTCATCCTCCTAGTTAGCGCTAGCTAAATCACAGGACCCACTATTTATTATTTGTCCGGCCACTCCTGCATCAATGTTCAAACCGCCTGCTCCCGCATGATTCCCATCGGGTCTCGAGGGATCTCAATGCAGTCCTCTACGGCTCTGTGCTTTAAACTGACAATGAGCAGTATAGCGTTACGTAACGTCTGACACAATAACATAACTATTATAGGCCTGCATTATCAGAGACCTCACCGTCGGATGGAAGTGAGGTCTCAGTGGACACCAGAGACCAGGCAGAGACACAAATAGCACAGAGGTTAGCGTTACACAGCAGATGTAATGCTGCAGGCTACAACCTAGGTGGCGAAGCACTGTTTGACCTAGCAGAGCAGAATAAATATAGTGTGGGTCCCAACAGTAGTGTGGAGAAGGAAGAGCACAGGGGCTAGTGTGGGGGAAGAGGGACACACAGAAACACAGAGAGAGAGCTAGATAAAAAGAGAGCTAGAGAGAGGAAGGGGGGTTGCATGGTCTAAACTCTGGCCAGCTATTTAAAGCTCATGCCTGCAGCAGAGTAGGAGCTACATTAATAAAAGACAGCGCATCAGGACAGGCTGGAGGGAGGCAGTAGGGAAGAGGGGCTCCGCTGGCGCAGAGTGCATATGAATGGTGTTCATATCCTCTGTGCTCTTGAAACAAGTGGTTCATACTATAGGTTATATGTTGACTGCCAATCAGACCAGATAACATGTTTTGATGTAAGCGTCTTACGTTGATTTGACAGACGTGTGTGACCTAGGAACTCATTCTTTCATACTAGAAACCAGAGCTCATTGCACACGAAAGATGATTTGCATGTAAAAATGAATAATGAATACTTACATGGCGAGGCGAAGAAGAGTCTGGCTGAACACTCTGCAGAGAAACGGAAACCATCTTACAGACCACAGCTCATAAGTCATATTGCACATATGTTACATATCATTTCAAAAACACATGTCCTTTGCTAGGAAGTATGTACCTAATATTTCAGCTACAACAATAACCCACTGTCTCTTAGGTGTGTTCACCTTCAGTAAGGAGTACTGGCAACTTGCGATGACCAGGCAGAACTGAAAGATCCAGATGTCTGTGAAGAAGCCATGGAGGAGCAGGACCGAGCCCAGGAAAGCCACCAGAATAGCCAGCGCTATGGCCAGCACGTTCTCCAACACCTCCCGGTTCCTGTTCATGTGGCAAAGGAAAGGCATTCGTTCAAGAATACATCAATTCATCTCTCACTGAATAGTTCACTTCCAGAAACTCTACATCATTAACTGAGGTTCATCATTCATTCATCTAGAAAAATATATTTATGGGATTGGGAATGTATTAACATTTTATAAATCAAGGTCTCTCAGCACATCTTCTGGGCCAAAGTGTGCAAAAGCATGAGTCAAAAGAATGTCTGCACATTGCTGAAGTCCACTTAGGAAGTTGGGATACCAGTAATACTCTTTCCACTGTCTTAAAAAACACATATATGGTCATGCTCATCACATCACAATGTGAAGTTGATGGCGAAGAAACCATGTTTGGAGATGCCTCAAAACAAGCATGCAATATTTGGAATACAGCGTATAGGTTATTATTATGAGAGAACCTTGCATACTTGACAGTGCAGCACAGGGAGAGAGATTTCTAGTGAATGTCTCCATTGTCTGTGAAGGCCAGACATCTTTAAAACCACTCTGGCTACATCCTATTAGGGCTGCACGATTAATCTAAATACAATTGCGATCTTGAGTCATACGATCTAATTCCTATATGAGAACATTTCTGCTTTATTTTAACAAGGGACATCAGCCGCATCAAAACAGGTGCTCCTGTGTAACACGGCGTACAGAGAAGCAGAAAGTAAATACAGCATGAGAATCACCGGCAAGTGAAAGAGGGGTTGTATGCTATGGCTGTAAAAGTAACGCAATCTCCTTTTGACGCCATTATTTTGTTGCCGTTTACACAGGTTTTATTAAACCGCTTTTGGAAGGTAGGCACTTGTATAGTAGAGCTATACAGTCATCAGTTGGGTTCTGTTTTGTTTTAATGTAGCCTACAGTTGATCAGCTGTCCATGTGCGCTCGTGTTTTATCTTGCAATGATGATTTCTGATGTTTGAATTCGGCCTGTGTTAGCTCCTCGCAGCAGTTCCTCCGGGTAGGTTCTTGATTTAAACGAGGGAGCGTCACGCTTGCAACTATTTATTCAATACTTTAGATTAACAGGGATAACGCTATAACCCACACACACTGTATGGCAGCACTGCGCTCTTTAAGACAGCAGCATAAATGTCCCCAATGCACTCCCACACGTTTTTACAAATGTACAACATAATTCACAATACAAGTCATGTCACATACTGTAGCACAGATGTTTTAATGAGCCCCCCCATCTAGTTTAACTAAGAGTTTTTTTCTAGTTTAAGTGCTTTTCTGTTCAGTGTCAGATTCATGAAGCTGTTGCATTAAAAACATAAGTATTCCCTTTCTGATGTGCTAGTCCTGTCAGGAAGACAGGAATCATCATGTTTTATTATTTTCTGTATCACTTAAATGAGTGCAACATGTGGGGGAAAAATTATTGTGAGAAAATCGTGATCTAATTCTCACCAAGAATATCGTGATTCTCATTTTATCCAGAATCATGCACCCCTACTTCCTATAACAGCCTGTGGTCAAATCTGACCCTGTAGGAAGTGCTAACTCTTAAGATAGAACTACACCGCATCGATTTTCGCTGGTGCGTGTGGGAGCGACTGCTTATCAACAGAAATCTTCAGGTCGCTGGCTGACTCTTTGGTGTAGCTGCTGGACCGACCGTTCCTATCAACCGAAACCCGACGCTCTATCAACTTTTTCAAGCGATTCAAATTTTGAATCAGCAGCAAGAGGTGAAGGAAATCGCTAGCGTTTCCACCAATCAGAATATAGGCTAAATAAAGGCTTAAATAGAAATAAAGGCATAAAGGCTTTTCAGGCTTTCTTGCAGAGTAATATAAATATAAAAAACACAAAAACCTAATAACAGTGAGAACATGTTGTTCAGCAGCCCAAAAACAAGTAAACGGTTTTAATGTTTGCATTTCAACATGATACCTCCAGATCACGGCAAATGGATGGATATGCGCAGTGTTGCTCGCCTGTTTATTTAATTTTTAATTAACAAAAGGCATAGAAAGGCCTATATTTGATAATGCAAGCACTAGGCTACTAGATTTTGGTGTCAGTGTTGTGGTTCGCTCTTTATTAGCTGTCAGTAATAGTTCCGCAACGTCCTTGTTTCTGTTTTCTGTGTTGTCTGTGCAGACTCAGAAGGTAGCTGAAAAAGCGTCCTCGCACAAGCGGTAATTAGGCTGTCACTAGAAGACACCCAGTCACTAGTCCGTTACCGATCACATGCCTATATGTTTACCTGTAATGCATGCCAGTGCGCCAGCATGTGTGCGCCGCAAAAGATGTTCACACTTTTTATTCTTTAAATCTAGAGACTGTAGATACTGTATAAGCGGTCACGGTAAACTACCTACAGATGGCGCACATCTGCGGGGTTGTCCATTCTATTTAGTGCCAGAGGAATAAGTACTCGACTTTCACATTGAGTGTCAATATATTTTAAAATAAAAACGTGCAGAGCAAATCTGTTTGCATAGGCCAACTATTGTTCATCTGAAGGCTAAGTTCATCAAAGACAAAGTTACATGGCTTATTGTTATCAATAAGTCCTGTTAAACAGACGTTGCCTTGTAAAAGTGTAAACATGACAAATGCCAGTGCTGGTGGCTAAGGGGCCGTCAACAAATTACTATAATGAGTGACTAGCGCTGGTGACTAAGGGACCATCAACAAATGACTGTGAATCATAATAATTTCAATAATAATGAACAAATGACTAATAACTGGTTCAGGCACCGTTTAGGAACCGGAACAGTTTTAAAAGTATCGATTTGCAACCGGAATCGTATCAAACCCAAACGATACCCAGCCCTATTTATGGGTGCTATACGGTTTGGTAATTTCACCCCCTCCTAACCTTAGCCTCTAACTGGAGGTGGACAACAGCCCAAACATATGCAAGAAATACAATACAGTGAAGAGGACAGATTAACTGAGGGATGCACCACTTAACAACAGACACATATACTGTATCGCATACTGTAGCTTGACTACACTAGACATCCAGACAGCCAGACATCCTCCCCCCCACCTGTCAAACAGAGCCAGCAGGGTGAGCCGGTCAAAGTGCAGGCCGACCCACAGGTAGGGCAGCAGCCAGAAGCGGTAGTAGTGGTGGCTCTTGGCGGCGGCCATGGCCGCTACCGGGTCATCTGGGCCCAGCGGGGCGTCCTGGAGCTCCGGGCTCAGGTCTGCATCCCGCTGCTCCAGCAGCTCTGGGTCCATGGTCAGCAGCCGGTTCAGACGGATCTGGGGGAGGGAGAACTGCCTCAAGGTCAGAGCTGGAGGTCACACGGGCGCGCACACACACACACACGCACAGTGTCTGAGCGGTGAGGCACTCACCAGGTCGTGGGGGAAGAATCGGACTGAGGTAGAACTGGACAGGTGAGAGTCTGTGTCCCTGCAGCGGCGACAGGGTGTCAGTGACAGCAGTGGACACGTTCCCTACGAGCTGCTAAGCAGCGCTGCAATGTGCTACGTGTGAGCCGCCCCTCTGACACTCACCATATGTTGTTGGAGGCCCGTCTGGTGGCAGGCTCAAAGTTGACCAGGGACATATCACAGCCTCCTGCCTCATACAAGGAGGGGGTGAGCTTTCCTGAAAAGAGATGGGGCATCCGCATCACTTACTCCACTCCTACATATGCCCAGGGGAAATCATACATGTACCATATACAAAGCCCAGGGGACCATAGACACTATGCAATACCATACACAAGAAGTTATACAGCTTATGTATTTACACATGACATCATTTTCCTCTGGGCTTTGTAGGCTAATTTCAATAGCCTGCCTGATTTGCGTGTTTAGATTAAAAAGGGCTTTGCTAATATCCCCGTGTTCCATGACGCTAATGCCATTATTGATTAAATGTGCCTGATCCCCGGGAGGCCGCAAGCAATATCAGCCACTTCCCGTCCCCCACGGGAGCTGTGCTCCAGGCACTGGTGCTTTAGTGTAACCCTAGTCGTTTAGGACCCTGAAACATGACGGCTACATGGACATAAAATCACAACAACAGCAAACAAGCATGATGGGCCCGGTGTGCAATTAAATCTACACTATTCATTTTCAATGCATAGCATTCACCTAAACCTGCTGCCGTAACGTATTTTTCCCATGTGCCCAAAGATAACTCCACCACTACATGACACAAGTGGAATGATTCCCCCTGTAGCTTTCTCCCCAACATCAGCTATTCTTTACCTCCCTGTCAATAGAAGTGTTCAATGCCAATGAACCCCAATAAACACATAATAAATAGCACGTGAAGATTACCATCATTAAACCTCAGAAATCACAAGGGCAGACAGCTGTCGTAGTCAGCTGTCTTACAGTGGTGCGGTAAAAGCTGTGGTTATCCATTTACCACTAGCTACACACTAAGCGACAACCACTGGGGTTTTTAACATCTCTAGCCTCTGTGTGAGCGAGAAAAAACCATTTACAGCAGTGTGTAACAGCCCCTGGGCAGGCTTTACAAGGAATATACAAGTCACACAGTCAACGGCGATCACGTCTTGGCTACAGACAGCACGTAAAAGACAAGATAAATGGAGCATAGATAATGACACAAGGCTTTTGACTGATTGCCACAGTCCACCCACTGTGGATAATTGCTTGCTGCTTTGACTGACTGTGACAGGCAAGTTGTAAGCAATTCTGTCCAACTACTGTAATTAAGAGCTATCATCAAACACACTGTAGGCCATTCCCAGGGCTTACACAATTAGTCCAATACTGACAAAGACATATGATTTGTTAGACATGCGGTCAGATGCACCCACTTCTCCTGTGACAACCTGCCCACCCAAGCTGCTGCCTAACCCTTGCTAATACTGGGACTGCTGGTAACTTCCCTACCAAAGTCTTCCTGCAGACTGCTGGCACCAATGGTGGAGGCCTTGTCCTGAGAGCCCTCAAGGTGCGCACTTCCATTCCTGGCCAGCAGGGAGGCACTCGTGCTCAGCACAGTCACCTGGGATGGGGTTCTGGATGGCTGACCTTTCACCTGGGAAGTAGACGACTGGGAGACCTGGCTGAGAGCTTCCTGGATACTGTTGAGGAGGGGGAGAGAAAAGGAAGGGGTTGGTATGCACAACAACCTCATCATCATTGGGATATGGGAGGGGGGAAGGTTTCAGGAACCATTAAGCAATCCAGCTAATGTGACATCAAACACTTCTCCTTCATATTCTAGGTTAATAGAGCGTAGTTGTCAAGGGTAAACTGCAGTGATGTCTTAGAAAGCGCTGAGGAGTCAGACATGTCGGACTCTGAAGCTACTGGGAAACAGAGTAGAATATCACAGAGCTATGCAGACAGGGAAACATGATATGAAAACTTCAAGTAAAAAGGCATTTCTACACGCAGAAAAGATGACGACGAAGGAAGCCGTCTCAAATTTCAAAGGAAAGGCAATTCACTATACAGGAGTTATTATACACCACTGGTAGATTTGTATAGCTGTCGGCGATATTAAACTGCAGCAATCTAGGAGAATTAATAATTGGATTATAGATTAATTTAATGGCATCTTGGATTGGTATTAAAGTCTTACAAATGATATACTGTACCTAACATTATATTACTTAATAATGTCATATACTTTTGTATCTAATGGGAAATGGCAAATAGGAAAGCCATTTGTTAAAAACAGGATATCAATTAAAAGACATAAGATTAAGGAATCAGGCATCATTTATTAATTGGTGTTTAATGATTGATTATTAAAGGTTGATTATCACTGATTAATGAAAGGGTTATTATTAACGTGGTCTTAGTTGTTCAGCTGTTGAATAGCTTCAATAAATGATTGTCAGTGGTAAGGTGAGGCGCCATGCCTTATGGCTTATGGACAGTGTTGTGAACACAGCTGCCTGGCTGGTGTTGGAGAGAAGCGGTGGGATAAGGTGAAGAGAGGGTGAAGAGATAGAGAGAGAGAGCGCAGAGGAGGAGCTGGTTCAGCTTTATTGACCGCTGGCTGACAGCACTATTGTTGTCCCTCATTTCAGGAGACCGTGACCTTCTACTGCAGAGCCTCAGCTGGACAACTATTTGATAGGAAGGCAGGAAGAGACATGCAGGCCTCACATGAATGGAACTACACCAATGCATCTTAACGTCGATGCAAATCTATCATGACTATCCTACTGGGCCAGCGTCTTTCTAAGGGACAGACCCCTCTGTCTGTTAACGACCAGGCCACAGCCTTAGACGTGGCAGTTCATTTGAAGTATTCTAGGTAGGAATCAATCATGCCAGGTCACACTGCCGTCATTAACACAGCAGGCATCAAGGCACCACGCCTCGTGGACAAACCAGGTGTGCCAGGCTAGCCCCACACGTACAGCAGCAGGGCAGTAAACAGAGCACTCGTGATTCTAAAGAGAAACACAGTCTCGAGGTGCATAAAGGCTTGTGTGCTGGATGTTTTTACGTATTTTGAAAAACAAACACCCCTGGAGACTATCGCTGTGACCTGTGGCCTCTTAATGAGCTGCTAATGGGCAGTGGGGGGGAAGGGGGGGCTCCTGAAGTTAAAAAGCGACAGAAACCCTGCACCTTGAGCCACACGACTGATCTTACAATGAGCAATATCATTGACGTCTGTCCCCCACCAGAGATGTTTGAGATGGGCAAGGTAAACGCCATCCAGCAGGACACTTTGTGTTATTGAACGCACTTCAAGTGCCCAAGTGTAGGCGGGCCTCTCTGGTGCGTCTCAGGGACTAAGGAAAGGAAGCGTGAGCGGTTAGATGAGGTGACACAGCGGTGAAGTGCATGCAGAGCACAGACACCCATGTGATTCTGAAGACAGGAGGAGCACATGCACGGTCCCAGCATGCAAAGGGGATTGGGGAGGAGTGGAGGGGAGGGAGCGCCAAGGCGTACCTGAGGGGTGATCCAATGAGAGAGGCGGGGGGTGTGGGGTTGCTGCCTGCGTTGTGTCTCCTGCGCACCGCCTGCCGGCGGAACGTGCTACGCTCGCGGCGGAACGTGACCGTCTCCTCGCTGCCTTGGGCTGTGGTGGCGACACACATGATTGGGTGCTCATTGAGGGCATGAGCTAGTGCGAGCTAGCGCTGCTTGCTTGGCAGAAAGAGCAACCACACAGGCGTAATAAACAAACTTCAACGTTCACTTAAAAAGGATTCCATCAAAATGTGACTAAACTCACATGTACGTTCATTAACAGTAACTGAATTAATCAATATTTTACTGATTTTTTATGATAAACATCTTTAATTATAAAATAAATATCATCATAAAACCCCTATGCTACCCACAGCATACCGTTTGTTTACCAACCCTCAGCTGTTACACCAGTTAGCTCTAGCTTCTGAACACACACGCACATGCACACGAACACACACACACGCGCGTTATTCCCAGGTTACATTAAATCAACAGTGTGAAATCAAATGGAAATCATCTTGTGTGCTTGACTGATGTTGACTGTCATTGAGAAAGTCTCAATTGCAAGCAACAAACAAACACCAAATATTGCATGTCAGCAATGCAGCTAGTAGCTAGGACAGGCAATACATTACATATCAAGCAGAGTACACTCTGGGACAAAACCAGGATAAAACCTAACACAGACACATGCCCTATCACGTCTACAAGACACATAAACATCAACTTCAGCCTGGTAAAAACGCCAGATATTCGCTTGTGCGTCACAAGGTCCTGTCTTGTGAGACAAGTTTGTCACATTTGTCTAATAGACAAATGTGTGGATGGCACTAATGAGAGAGCTAGCATTTGTCTAACCTCCATACAAAGCACACACTGTCCTGTCATAGTAGCAAGATCCAGCCAACACTGTGATGGGTCAAGCCTGTGGCTCCATGGAAACTCACCATGGTTACAATGAGTGAGAGACAGACAACATCTCCATATGCAATCAAACACACACACACACACACACGCGTGCACGCACGCACGCAAATTAGCTTCTGCTAATGTGAAAGAACAAAGACTTCTATAGGACGGTGTGACGTGTTTTGATGAAAGCTTTGTATACAATTACAATATAAATGATTTACTTTAACTTTAATTACAATATAAATGCTTTACTTTAACTACAATATAAATGCTTTACTTTAACTTTAATTACAATATGAATGCTTTACTTTAACTACAATATAAATGCTTTACTTTACCTTTAATTACAATATAATTACAATATGAATGCTTTACTTTAACTACAATATAAATGCTTTACTTTAACTTTAATTACAATATGAATGCTTTACTTTAACTACAA
>JAODUE010045190.1:0-18852 GCA_027564755.1 Amblyopsis hoosieri | reverse complement strand
ACTTAATAAACAAGGTCAAAAAACTGTCTGCTCCCAGTCAGCAATGCCTCCCCAGCTCCATGGCTTTCTCCTGCTTTGACTTCTCCGGGTAGAGGCCACGCCCACTTATCCACCTCCCAAATACACTCCCACAAAGAAAGAATTAGCATAACAAAAAATTACAGGTATCACATTAATGCTCCTACAGTGTATGTTGTGCTAAACACAGCTGTAACAGCTGCATGTCTTATGAGTCCTGCCCTAGAGCAGGAGAAACACATTCACACAACATTGTCCCCACTCTCATCTCTCACCCTTCCTATTGCCTCAACCATATAGACTTTGTAGTACCTTATGAAATAAGATACTTCATCATCATTCTTTGCACCTCTGCTTGGTTTCTATTAGCCACTGGCTCTCCCACTATAGGGAGGGTGGGTTGGTGCATTTGGTGCAGCTATAATCTATC
This sequence comes from Amblyopsis hoosieri, assembly GCA_027564755.1. Lineage (NCBI taxonomy): Eukaryota > Metazoa > Chordata > Actinopteri > Percopsiformes > Amblyopsidae > Amblyopsis > Amblyopsis hoosieri. Next base: position 18,404 of record JAODUE010045190.1, on the reverse strand, counting down.
TATGATGTAAATTGCAAGACATAGCCAGGAAGCCCCCAGACACTCCTACCATATCCCGCTACTCCTCCTGCTTCCAGAGGCTTGTTAAATGCTGACCACTGATCAAGCAGCAAAGCCCCTCCCGGGTCAGAGCGGAGTGCCCTCTTGACCTTCTCCTGCTAATCTCCAAATGATGATGCATTAAAGCAGATAGCGTGCCTAACGACCGCGCGCATTGGACATCTGTGCTGCTCCTCTCTCAAAGGGGCCACTGACAACATGGCCCTAAGCCGGCTCACAGGAAGCAGTGGTGAGGAGGACATGTCAAAGGTGAAGGTGAGCGTGTGAAGTGGACCTGTGGCTAATTATCGCCTTGTGGGTGCCAGCTGTACCACTGAGCGACAAAGGTCTGTAATATCCTGTGAGCTGCTGCTAAACGTTTCCTCGTATCAAAGAGGAGCATTCCTGGAGCACAGAATTGCAGGCTGCTGCTTTGATGGGGTCTGTCCTCCAGCTCTGGAAAGCAGATGATAATCTGCGATGCAGGTTGCTGGGACGAGGAATGCTGTGGTCCTGATTGCATTGACAACTGCTCTTTGTATTTTAACTTGAATGATGGCTGTGGCAGACATTAGCAGGGCTGAAGCCTCGTCTTCTGAGGCACATGCATTGTCTGACTTTAGAGCATGGCTCCATTCCTGTGGTGTCAAAAATGATACAGTTGGTCTGAAGCTACATATTTCACTGTTTTGATTTGGGCATTGCAGTGTAGTTTAGATTGAAAACCCCTCAATTTGCATTGACTTGAGTGAGACATTGAGGACTCACCAGACATTCCTGAAATGAGTTCGCAATTAGTCTGTGTTGCTGATAAGTAGAGGCAATAGATACAATTAAGGCCGTCAAGGTATGTATTTATGGCGTGCCGCAATTTTGAATTGCTCTTATAGGAATAAGAGATTTTCCGGGATTTGAGGTGTTAAATATTTAGGGAATTTTTTAAGCGTTTTGAGTCACACTTGATGTGGGCAATGGACTAAAGTCAGTTTGATTCCATGACTTGTGTTTCTGCCAAAGTAGCTGAGTCATTGCTTATATTATATTTGTTCAAACCAATGTTACTCTTTGAGCTTCAATAAGGATTTACCATTTGTTTTGCACATACTGTAATTACCAAGCCATCTTTTGTATGTAGGTTTATCTCTTGATCATAGGAAACAATATACCTACTGTAAAAATAAACAGCCTCAAGTAACTCACTGTATTGTTAATTGTTGTAAGCAATTATTTGTGTCTGAAAAGTCACATATACACTCTCTGTAAAAGTGTTTAATTGAAATCTTTTATTCACGTGCTGGAAGTCCTGGTCCTCCATATTTTTACACCATTCAGTGGCTATTTGCATATTGGCTTCGTGAAAAGCACACTTTGTCCCCTTCTCAGTTTAACCATTAATATAATCCCCTGTCAGTTTGACAAGACTGCTTAATAGGGAGGGTAATTATTGTCAACCCCATTGTAATTTATAGCAAACATCATGGAAACTGTCATAAGTAAAGAGAATAATTTTGTAGGAGTTGGTACATTAGGTTCTTTATTAAGGAATAACTCAATTAAGTGTGCTTGTGTTTGTTTTTGAGTTAGAATCATCCTTTGTTTCTCAAGATGATTATATGAGTATTATACTAAATGATATTCCCTCAACAATTGCACTCCTACAGTACACACTAATAGAAAATCGTACATTGAAAGTATGTACTTGTATTTGTACAAGTATATGATTTTTGAAGCCAGCACAGGAAGTCTTAACAGCTCACAATAGCATAATTAACATCCACTCCCATTCCGTATACTTCTTCATCTCAGCCTTTGAGCATGCCGAACCTCTCTGTTACTAATTTGAAGGTATAAACGCTCCTGCTCCCAGATTATGAGGTGTGGTGTAGAGTGTCTTGACCTCTAACCAGTGTCTTTCCTGTCTGTCTCACCATGGTGGTTGTCTGTCTAGCTCCCTGTCTTTCTTTGTGGGGGTAGCAGGCCTGTGGCAGGGGCCCTTTCCTCTAATTGGCCAGCTCTCCTCCCTCTCTCGCTGCTTGCCAGATAATTGGACATACCCCCTCCCACCTCGCTGAAGCTCAAACCTTGCTCTCTCCCCGGCTGCCTTTATGTATTCTACACACTCCTCAGCGCCGCAGCCAGATATCTTTGACCGCCGGATCAAAGGGAATATGAAATTCCCAGCCGTACAAAAACAGCAAAGCTCGGCCAAATCGTTGTCTCTCTGTGTGTTGGTCTTGCCACGGCTAATATCAATGCATTTGTATCTCCACACGTTCATCTCTGGCTTTTACCATCCACCATCTCATCCACTATACCTTTCCCTCTGGAGACTAAAAGCAGCACACCCTTCCCTAATCCCCGAAGAAGAAGGTAATCCATTTTGAGGGAGCCCTGTTGGAATTATTCATAAGGAAGGAGGGGGGTTCAATATCAAAATATTCGGCTGTGCTGCGGCCCTTAATAATGCATGCTTAGCTTTCGTCTCCGCTGCTACAGGGAGCAGGAGTCATCCGTCACTTTAAGAGCCGTGGCTTAGCCAGGCTCCACCCTAGCGCTGGTTGTGGAGACTCACGGGTGGGGGGGTGGGGGGGGGGGGAAGAGGTATGGTGCCTCGATACGCCATCTCAGCGACAGGCAGAAGGCAGGTGTGTTGACCTTCTGGGGGAAGGCCCATTGGCTTCCACTGAGTGATGATGTCAGTGTGAAACACCTCTGTTTGGATGGACTGGCATGCTCGGGCGCTCCCAATTATGTGGAATGCAAAACAAGAGGCTGGAGAGACGGAGGGGTCGACGCGCCTGGCTCACCAGTCAGCACTGTGCGGGACCTACCGCGTCGTCACGACAACCTGGCAGGGTTTACACCCTCAGCGCGCGCACACACACACACACACACACACACATTTTTAAGCAGACATGTCAGACACATTCCAGTGTGCGTTTTTCCAAGCCATTATGGTAGGCCTAGCGCAGGAAGCCACTCGTTAGATTGTGGGCGGGGCGTTTTTCTACCTCAAACAACACAAGTGCAAGAAGGCCAAATAGACAAAAAAACACATTTGAGCCCAAAAGAAAACATAGAAAGTCCCTGCAGTCCATCTAATGAAAAGAAACCCACTAGGACCCTGGGCCTGAAGGAAAATACCCTAACAGCTCTTTGCCCACAAACAATGACCGATGATACAAGCCATCTGTGTGCAATTTGGCCTGACTGTTGTCATCCCCATTACTCTACAAGTGATCCCTATGAGAGAACACTATTGGCATAGATGTCAGAACCCCCCCCCCCCCACACACTCACACACAGCTACTGTGCAGACAGCGATGAAGCCAGGAATGAACCGGGGTGAGGGGGGCACAAAGATGGAGAAAGAGGAAAGGGGGGGCCCCAGAGATTTACCCACTGAGAGATGGAGGTCAACAGCAGAACACAAATAGGCTTTTTACCCCCCCACCCCCGCCACACACACACTAATAACTCTGTGAGGACTGGGAACTCATTAGAGCACAGTGCATGGAGACACACCAGAGCTACTGGGAGCATGGGGAGATTATGTGTGGGGAGGCCGAACATGAACTTGTCATCACTAGCTGCTTTCAGGTTCTTGATAACATGCAGTCAGCAAGCATGAAGCCCATTCACTGTGTATGAGCTGCGCGTCCTGTCCCATGTTAACGCGCGTTCTTGGAGGGAGGGGTGTTTTGCTCATTTCATATATTCACACAAAAACCATGATAATTTTCACATACTCCTCGAGTGGCTTATAGAGAACTGAGAGAAGCAAGAGGTGCCAATGCACGGCATTGGAGAGAGATTTCACTATTTATGCATACTAGAAGGACCCAGCGGTCCATGTAAGTCAATGAGAATGTACCAGTACACACATTTCACCAAAACATTTCCCATTATTTTTCTTTGGAAGGAAGCATTACATAAATTCTATCAATCTGAGGCCACAACACAATTTCTGCAGCAAAATGTGTCATGGAAAATAGACTTTAATCATGCATGGTAGATTTAGCTGTATTGGCGCTATGTACGCTCAGCCCCCTCAGTAAAATACAATACCTAAATACAAGTAAAATACTGCAACACAGCCACTTAAAGGTATAGTCAGCTATTGGAAGCTAATTGTAAGCTAATACACATTTAGTCAAATTCACCAAATATCTCTTTACATTACACTATATTACCGTTCTCTGTACGTGCTGAAAAAATTGTGTGAACTTAGACAGCCCTGGCTCCATAAATAGAAACATAAACACCAATAATGCCTTTGGCTTCGCAATGTATGGGGCAGAGCTTCTGAGGGAATATGTTTTGATTTGAGCTTGGAAGTCAGCAAGCTTTCTGGAGAATGCCTAACCATGGCTTTAAGATACCAGCCATGTTTTTGCTCTCTAATATATGCATTATGTTGACCTACTGTATCTTTGTTATACACCAATATATCTATATATCATACTCTTGGAACACAAACAGCATGTTTTTGCAAAGCTGGCTTCAGCCAAAAGGGCAATACCAAGTACAGTTAGTAAACACTTAGTAAAAGGGATGTTAAGTGTCCCGTTTAAACATAGGCCTAGTGAACTGTTCTTCCACATTATTTATTATCCCTGTTTCAGCTGGGGGGTGGCACACACACATCCTCTAACCGAGCAAGCGTATCTCTGTTATCTCGGTGTGTCTCAATGTTACCAGCTACCATAAAACATCTCTATTTATTTTGTGGCGTTCAGCCATAGCGAAGGTCTGCTTCCCTCAAGGCAGCGTCCTTGCCCACGCCAGTAACCTTGAGATCTTAATGGATAATGGGGAGGGGGTGTTAGGAATAATAAAGAAAATTGAATTGGAAGAAATTTAATAAAAGACAGAGATATTAATGATAGGTGGAAAGAGGGTGGAACTGGGAGGCAGGTGATAATTCAAGATTGGGGAATTCTCCCTCGTTCTCGGTTCTTCCTTTCTATCTTTTCTTTTAATTTCACTCAGGCTCACATCCTCTCTAATGGGCTGAAGAAAAGCCATTGTTGCTATTCCTCTAGTCTCTCCTGGAAAATTGATATCTTTTGCATTTTTGTCAACCAACTAGAGTACACAACGCAATGCTTTAGTCTATTTTCACATTCTTCTGTCGGTCGGAAACAAATAAGGTCAGACAGTCAGCCACAGACTGGAGGAAAATGGAACCACAAACGAGGTGCAGGTGTGAGAGTAATCCATTTCATGCAGTTTGGTTTGCAAGGATGCATGCTGAAGGAGAGTCATAATTGGGCCACCATTTTAGACAGGTAATAGGTTTACAGCATTCACACACACACAAAGACGCAGGCCCACAGAAATCAGAAGCCGGTGAGCACAATTGAGACAGCGATGTTTTGTGGCATTTCTGAGTAACCCCCATTGCTTCAAGGACTTCTGCATCCATGTCCATTCATCACTAATGAAGGCCTGGTTTGGATAGAAGAGCTTCTTTCTGCCAGTCGTCGGGTTTGTGAGAAAACCACATGCACAGCTTGTTAACATGGGGCGGATGAGCTATCCATGCTGTAGCTACAGGTGTAGCAAGGCTACAGTACAGGGAGCTTTTATTAAGGGTTCACTTCACTACCCTGATGAACAGGTGAACTGTCAGCCTGGACCATTTATTCATCTTCATCATAACGTTCTCTCACTGTGGATACACATTCATGCCATCTGAGCAATGCAATGATAACATACAACAAGCGATGTTCATTGTTGAACTTGCATTTGCTTTAATACATGAAGTATATAATAGAAAATCAGTGCATGATTAAATGTAGTTCTGAGCTCTCTGCAGGACTGTTCTTTTCTCATTTGGAGTAGTTTTGGACTGTGCAGTAGCACTTTAGCTTGATTGTAGCACAGCATTACAAAGAGATCGGCGTTTCCATTTGTATGAACTCTAGGGATCTCATTATCCCACGATCAAGAAAGCACAGTTAGGCACTCCGTCTATACAGAGGCTTCTAAAAGCAAACGAACAGACCAGTGTCAAGCTGAACACATAAATGTGTCTATATATGACTGATTTGCTGCCTGGCTACTGAACAGTGCAATTTAATGATGTTGAAGCCAATGTGTTTTTTTGTTTTTTTTTATAACAAAAAAGTAAAAATCTAATTTAAAAAAGGTAACATTCTATTAGGCTATTCATGATATGAAATTAGCTGTTTGCTCAATACTGTAACTCCCTTTGCTATAAAGAACATTCTAATGAAATTAGCCAACTTTATCTTGTTTTGACCCAATTAGATATTGTTTTCTGTCTGGGGAACAAATTGCAGGTAGAACAGACAAGTGCTACCACTTAACTTGGACGCGTACCTACACAGACATTTGCACATACACACAGACACACAAAACATGCAGCCCATTCTCGTACATTCTTTTCCTACCTTAATGGAGCCAATTACTCTCTCAAACAGCAGCATCGGTATACCTTATGGTGAGCCTATTGATATGCTAATTCCGTTGTTTTTTTAATGGACTCTCTCAATAATGAACCTGTGTGAAAAGAGAATCCAGACAAATTATTGCGCACGTGGCAATGTAGATTATGCTAATGAGAGGTGTAGAGAGGTTGTCGTGTCTGCCTAGGCAGGGGGTGTCATATAGCTAACTCTAAATTGCCCCTGCTTTTGTACATTAATGTGTTTTTTCTCTGCATTTACAATACTGAAGTGTGTCAGTGTTAAAATAGTAGAGAGATGTCTACATTACTGTGCCCAGCCCCCCTGCCAGTGTGGCATGTTTCTCCAGCGAGTATAATTTATTATTTCCAGTTATATTCTGCTCCGCCTGGTGTGACACTTGCACGGCTGACAGCAGAACAGATGGCTCCGGAGTGTTTTGGTCCAGCAATGCAGAGGAAACGCACTCAACAGCATCTATATGGAGAAACATCTCCGCTGCTACTTCCTCGCTCACAAACCGGTGTAATCTTTTCCCCCCTTTTCCCCCCGTGGGGAGAGGGGCTTTGGCAGGATCACGTTCCCTCCACAGTCTCATGGTCCACCACCACTCCTGCTCTCCGACGCCCCCACCAGACGAGGGCCGGGAGGGGGAGGGGGGGTGTTCACCGGACTCGTAGGGGAGGTCGCTGTGTCCCGTTTCACCGGAGAGGTGAATGGGGGCGGGGGGGCACAGACCCAGCGCACCACCCCAGACGGCCCTAGGCCACCTCACTCCAGTGAGAAGACGGAGAAGAAAGCAAGGGGAGCACATTCCTGAGAGGAGGGGAGGTGGGATAGAATGACAAGGGAGGACAGGGGAGGGGGGGGGGCTGTTAGTGACACCAGCCGTCAGTGGAATCAACCCCCACCCCCCTCGGACCAACAAAGCCTTTGGAATGGGAATGCAATCCCAGAGGGACAGAATCCCGGTCCCTTTCCCAGAGACGAAGGTCCGCAGGAAGCCCTTTAAAGGTGAAGTCAGCGATTGTAAACTAATATATCTTTTTATTTTTTAGTCAAATTCAGTGAATACAGTATGTTCTTATGGTCCACTCTCTGTCCGCTGTGCTATGTGCACACTGAACATATTAATCTGGTGTTTCTACACAGCCCTGGCTCTGTAAAGGGGAACACAAACAAAGTGGTGCAGACCGCACCACAAAACACTATCCCAGCCTTGGCAATGTGTTTACAATGTGTGGGGCAGAGCTTCTGAGGGCCCCACACATTGACTATAGCCTTAAAAGTAACCCAGCCTGAGCCCACCTGCAATGTTCCATGTCCTGACTCCTGTCCTAGTGGAGAGTCACCCAAAGTACACCCTGTCCCAGTACAGATGGGAGACTCAGACAGCGTGGTTTATGTGCCAAGACGCCGTGCCGTGTTGTCCCCCGGGCCATATCCCGCAGCAGATAAGCATCTGCATTCCTCCGCTCTACAGATGTAGGTCATGTAGGCACGGTGGCTTTGCATCTTGCTTCATTTGTTTTATTACCCGTCACCATGCACTGTGGAACCCCTGCTATTATTGCACGCAGCACAACGTGAATATTTCATCTGGACTTTTTGTTTATCTATGTTATCACCCCTGTATCTTAGATTGAGGAAGCAAATAACCAATCAAAAAGAAAACAAGATTGAGGAAGCAAATAACCAATCGTAAAGAAAACAAGGGCATGATCTATGGAGGTGTGTGTGTATTTGTGGGGGGTTGGGGTCTTAAGGCGACTCTTCCAGTGGACAAATGGAAGTCTGAATTAGTCTTTATGGTGGGAACTGCCTGAAACAGTGATGATTATCAGCTACCAGCGGGGATGTCTGTGCAGAGGTCAGCGCTCGGTAGCCAGTTAGCCCTGCCAGATAGCCGGGTTGATCATATACAGACACGGCTCAGAATCAAGCACAATGTCACACTGTGATGTCAAAACGATTACTGCTGTCTGTTGGTGGGAGTCTGGGAAGGGCAGGAGAATATTCCCCTGACCTCTTACATGCTCCAGGACAGGAACAGGCTAAATAGAGGCCAATTACCTTTGATTTCTGGCCAATTAAACCCTTTTCTTCTCCCACATTAGTTAGGGTATTATCTGTGGTCGCAGGAAGTGACCGCCCCTCCCACGAAGTAGAAGTGCTTAAACCGAAACACAAACTGTCAGAGTACACAAACAGGCCATGGGTGCAATGATTGCTGTGCTCCGGTGAAAGCTATATTGTCCTGCTTCCGCTTTGGCCGGGAAATTATTATATGTCACGTCATTTTTAAGTGCTGTTTGTTTTCACTGGCCGTGCGTGCGTGCGTGCATGCATGCGTGCGTGTGTTATTGGCACATTAGTTCTGAGCTCTAAGAGGAGTTTGACAAGACGAGAAGGCAGGGAGGGCAATCGGCCACGCTGAAGAGGAAATTGAAAAGAATCGGAACATTGGGAGTCAGATTTCATGAAATAATAGCCGTGACAATAACAAGGCGAGGCAGGGCAAAAGTAGAATACTGTTAGTTTTTGCTCAGTGAAAAGAGGCAGAAAGATAGAGGTCCTTTCAGATGATTACTTTTAGGATTGCAACAAATGCGCCTTGTGTACACAACTGAGCTCACACAGCTTAACTGAATGCAAATATTGCCTCTGTGAAACTATTTTTTTGACTTACGGTTGGCCGATGGGCTGCAAGACCTTTGAAAGGTTATCTGCATTTAGATGACTCTGACTCTGACATAAACTATAGCCTGGCCTCTCTTCGTCTATGGATGTCTAATGTGGGCTATTTGACATGTTTTTGCTTTTCACTGGGGGGGCTTCAAACCCCACCCAGTGTCCTGGACCATGCTCGTGAGCCTGGGGCCTCCGTATTTAATGGTGACCTGCCACCTGGGGGCAGCACAGAGAACAGAGCTGTCTCTTTTGCTTTGGTTTCGGGGGCCACAGGTCAGAGGTCAGACGGCCACTGGCTGGAGCTTTCAGCTTCACTCTGTTTCTCAGAGCACACACACACACACACACACGCGCACACAGACACACAGACACACAGACAGACATACAGACTCACACACAGACGGACAGACAGACATACAGACTCACACACAAACAGACGGACAGACAGGCATACAGACTCACACGCAAACAGACGGACAGACTCACAGACGGACAGACACACAGATGGACAGACAGACAGACAGACAGACTCACACACATATGGACAGACAGACAGACAGACAGACACACAGACACACACACACACACACACACACACACACCCAGCGGTCAGCTATGGGGGATCCTATAACAGGGCAACATAAGTGCTCTCCATGCAGGCCTGTGGTGTTGTGCAGGAGTAGGGAAGTCACCATTCAGTAATAGATTGTGTTGTTCATCCATTAGCCAGGGGCTGGTGGTGAGCTCTTGTCCCGGCACGAGGCTGGGGGTGTGGACCTGGTGGGGGGGCTTTTAGCCAGCAGGCCAGAGAGTGGAGGGCCTCTTCAACCTGGCCACAGTTCTCCTATCTCATGTGGAGTGGCGCTAGATTGCTCTCATTACACCGTGCACGTGTGTGTGTGTGTGTGTGTGTGTGTGTGTGTGTGTGTGTGTGTGTGTGTGTGTGTGTGATAACTCGCGGTCGTCGTTCACGCCGCTCTAAACAATGGCCACTATCACCAGCAGCGCATAAGTGCATTAGTGACGGATGCGTCAGTAACCCTGTGGCTATTACGCGGTAGTGGACGTTTGAATGGACTGGATAGGATGGAAAGAAAGAAAGAGAAATAACAAATCTCTTGATTCAGGCCAGAGCACTGCTCTGACTTATAAAAACACACTGTTCTGCCAACTCCTTGGGCCTGTGTGTGTGTGTGTGTGTGTGTGTGTGTGTGTGTGTGTGTGTGTGTGTGTGTGTGCTGGTAAGAGGAGTATAAAAGCATGTGCCTAAGTTGGGTGAATAGGTGTCACGGCCCATTTATTCACTGACGATATTTCATTTTCTTTCTCATTACTAAAGTTATTACACGAAACGAGAAGCGGAAAAAAAAATGACTTGGCTCGGGAAATTAGCGATTTGTGAATGTTTTTCTTTTCTGCTGCTCCCTGTAACAGTGTGTGTGTTGGTGTGACATGTGCAGGTGATTTAGATGGAGGTGCTGTACAGTAACAAAGAGCAGATCGGTCAATGTGTTGCAATGTGTTGACTTTGCAAACAGTATGCATTGTGTGATGTATCTGTAAGGATAATATATGGTCAGCTATTATCAAATATATTTATTGTACATTTCCTCACCTTTCAGTACAACCAATAACAGTGGCTACTGAAACCGACTATGTCCTGACCCACAGTAAGGTCACAGTAAAGGAGACTCTGGAACTAATCAGTTTTAATAATAATAATTAAAATGATAATAAGTCATGGAAAGCCATGGTAATTAGACCGTCTGATTAATAGTTAAGAGCTTCAACTACTGACCTCATAAATCCACCAGTCTAACATTAGTAAGCTATTTCTGAACACAAATGAACTGCTTTTCTCCCCTGTGCAGGATATAGCACAGCCAGTAGGCGCTGGCTAACGATACACCCTATACTGTCTACGTCAATGAGATGCTGGGGGTATACAGGGCCCCCAGAGAGATCATTAGTCATCCTGGATGGGAGACATGTGGTCTTATCTGTCAGCACGCTGCAGCAAGGTGCTCTTTTACCGCACCCCTCCCGGCTCCTGCCACTCTTAGCCATGCACAACATACGGTGGTAATATACGGTTGAGACGAGTGTATCTTGCTAACGTGTAGCTACTAAGGCTGGAGCTGTTGAGGAAGGATGGTGAAATGGCTGAGGACAGATAGCGGGTCAGGCTCAAGGGTGTCACGAACACCGTTGCCATGGTTGGCGACTGTGATGGCATGGAGTTGAGTATAAAATGTGTATGGCATGTGTGGGATGTCAGGCGTTCCGCTCACTTGACTTTGTTGTGGGCTGAGTTGCCCTATGTGAGGAGGTGTAGGTTGTCCACTTTAGCACTTGTTTTCCAGACAGTTTATTTTCTCTCTCTCTTCCCCTCTGCACTAACTGCCTCTGGAAACTAACTTTCCAACTTTTATTAAATGTATTTTTAGTATTTTAAGGTTGTCTAGCGGAGGTGGGTGGTCCTAGCAAGTCATCTCACAGCATGGAGTTCAAGAGAGAGAGAAATGGAGGACGAGAGGGGATTTGAGACAAATGGTTATAATAGGTGAAAGCAGAGAATCGGAGCTAGAGGGAAAGAAAAACACTGCCATCAGTGCTGTGAATAATTCATCAGCTATTTATAATCGGAAGGCTCACTGCCTTGTATGATGTCATATTTCATAGTAAGATGACCTGTTAGACAACCACACTAACATCCGGCAAGGAAGGGAAGGTTGTGCTCTAGGCAACATAATGTTTTATCTGCAGGGCGTGCCTTTAGATTAGCCATCCATCTTTCCTTGAACCCAGCGGTTGATCTAAAGTTTGTCCTTACAACAGCAAAACTCTTTTAGCCAAGGTGTAAATTATATTTATTACTGTTCTCTACCCCTCTCCTGAAACAGCTCATATTGTATCTGAGGCATTGTAACAGAGTCAAGGAATCTACCTGTATATGTTTAATTAACACTTGTTGGTCTGTCATTCTGGAATGTTCCACGTGCCTTTGCTGTCTCCATGTGTAGCTCATGTGAACACCTTTGATGTGGCATTCCTGGTCAACCGCGCTGCTGAATGTCCTTAAACAGCCCTGGTGGACTCCTGTCTGAAACCTACTCTCAGCACAAAGGCTTTGTCTTGCAACCACAGAGTGATGCATGCGATAGAGGAGGGCCTCGGGTATACCGAGTTCATGTCCATCGCCACTTCAAAGGGTAAACAGCAACTATGGGAGCCTATGCTATTGTGTGCGGCGCAGGTGCCTCCTACAGGCCATGGAGGCCTCAGAAAGCCGCAGAGACCCAGTGGAGATGGTATCTTCTGGAGACACACACACACCGTACGCACTCGTGTTACGCTGACCAACGCTACGATGACAGAAATGAAACACACGCTTTTCTGTATCGCGGCCCCTATGCCACGCGGTCAGGCAGCCAGGCCCGGCCCGCATGCCGTGCACGTCTGTGCCCCACAACGAAGCTGCTCCAGGGGGTGACAAGCCTCGTCGTATCCCTGCCCACGTTGCTCCCCCTCCCCTCTTGGTGGTGCACAATGTAGCGATCTCTGCTGCTCGCTTATCGTGGACTTGTTGTCATATTTGGGGACCAGCAAGAAGCTAAACACGGTGATTGGGGGTGGAGGGGGGGGGAAGGGGTGGCATTGTCTGTGGCATACCCTACTGTACCACGTTCCCTTCGGAAAACAACGCAAAGCACGTCTTATCTCGGGAGAGCCTAAGCTCTCACGGCTGTGGGTGTTCAGCTCATTGGACAGATATGGTTGCTTGGGAGGGAGAGGGGCGTGTATGTGTGTGTGTGCTTCTCCCTCTGTTTGTTGATCTCGTTATCTCTTTCTCTCTCATTCTCTAACTCTCTGGTGTGCTCTCTTTCGCTGTGCCAGGAACTGTTTGTTTGCTGAAAGCGTTTTATGAAAGAGTGTTTGCATTCCATGTTTTTTTAAGGTAGAAAAGAAATGCATGAAAAAGAAATGACAACAAAATTAATTCTCGAGTTGAAGGCCCGCTGAAGGCCTTGCGTAACGTTGCAGTCAAGGGTATCCAGCCGGTCTGGTTGGTAGGTGCTAATGAACTGTGCCGCAGACCGCAAGACCAGACCGTGAAACGCCACAGCCTGTGTACACAGGACTCTCCACCTCGAGGAGAAGAAGGAAAATATAGACCGAGAATTCCTCACAGCATGGCATGAGGAACACAGAGGCGAGCTCACGCTCCTCGGCCAGCCATGCTGCAGTATAGCCAGTGGAGAACACAGGAATATCAAAGATTTTGAAATATAATTATATATAATGCATTGAGGAGGCTGAGCATACGTAGCACCCAGGCCTAAATCCACACTACCACACATGGTCTGAAACAAAGTACATTTTCCCCAAAACTGCTCGTTGCCTAAACGCTATTGTGGCCTCATATTGATAGATGGGCAATTCTTCAAATGGAGGCACTCATCATATTAACTTTTGAAAATTCAGCATTTTAATAATTTCGTTTTTATTATGTCAAGACAAGGGTTACATGTTTTTAAGTAAAGACATACAGTAATGATGGTCAAAACTAAAGGTATATTATTATATTGCCATAACGACATGCGTGGTAATGACGCTGAATAAGTATACTGTCTATGATCAGAAGGAATAAATTATTTATTTACTCATATTTACATTCTTCTCACATGGCTGACATGTGCTCCCCTGTCAGTCTTCATTTCCATGGTTACAACATAGTGGTCCTCTTACACAATTCTAGTAATTATAGGCTGTTGTGGAAATTACAGAAATGGTTGATATATTGTTCATAAAAATGATACATTTGTAAAGATATGAACCCAAGTAATACATTCTGTATTTATTTAGCTGTTATAAGAACACACATTGTGATTTTGCAATGAATGTATCACTTTTTATCACTTTATTGAAGTAGAGAAGTTTGAAAGTCTGGGATGGGGACAGGGTCAAAATAGCATAAATTGGAAATCCTCATTATTTTGGTGCATATATTTTTTTTGGTGGTGCAATTTGTAATAGTTAATAGTTTTCATAACATAGCTATTTATTTTGTAGTAAAGTATATTGAACATGAATTTATAACCTGGGCACATGAAAGTTCCCCCAATTGAATAATCAACCAGGTACATAAAGGCAGGGTTAGTCATTTTCGAGAATATCCCTATGCGGTGCCACTCCAGACATTAAAACACATTGTGAAGCAAAGCGTAGTATACTACGGCTTTGTTTATGTGAGCGGTTTTCGCCATTTTGTTTAATGTTCCTATTTATGGAGCCAAGGCTGTGTATAAGTACCAGATGATTTTTTCAACACACGGTAAAACGGTAAAATAGCTAAATGCGAGACGTTGACAGGGATTATTTTCACGTCACACCGCCAGTGGACAGGAGCCGTGCACCTTTTCCCGTGTCTGGTCTACAGTAGCCCTGTGGTGCACACCCAAGCTCTGTACCCCCCCTTCCTTCTTGGCACTAAAGACTGAAACATCTGGGCACCCCTCCTCCTCCCCCTCTTTCTGCCCTGCTTCCTCTTACCCTCCAAACCCATCCAGCTTGTTCTTTCTCCTCCAGTTTTCCTCTCCCCCTCCTCCTGCTCCAGATGGGCTCCTCTCTCTAATCCGTACTGTGATGCACAGGGGCTTTGGCCTGACCACATGCCTTGTTGGGATGAAGGGAGTGGCATCCATGTTGACTTCTTCTTCTACCGAGAGGTGATCTAGGGGGCTGGGGTTCTGCTCAGCAGAACTGTACAGAGAGAGGCCGGGGCTGGGTCTGATGACGGGACCCCCAATACTGGGACCCCAGTGGTCTGGTTTTTGAAGCTTGTTCATGGAAATGTGTGAGAGAGAGAGAGAGAGAGAGAGAGAGAGAGAGAGAGAGAGAATTATTAATATGCTATATGTAGTTGGTGTGCCTTTGTACTGAGCAGACTACCCTGGCTTCAGATGTAGTGTTACAGGCTACAGTGATGTGTCAATATAGTATAATAGGGTTAGTTTTTCATACAGAATGGTGGGTCAATCTGCAGAAACAAACCAGCCGAATGCAATAAAAGTTTAATAATAAACATGAATAGAACTAGAAGTGAAGCCTACTTTAATAAGAAGGCTGTTATTTAACAGCTGTATCTAATCCAGAGGTTTTGCCTTTTTCAAAACTATTGCAATATTTGTAATTTATTGGAGAACAAATATGATCTGTCTAATGTATAACACATGAACAAACTCTATGGACAAGCTGACTTTTTATTATGAATAAATATGACCTGAGCCTGCAGTGGTTGTGGAAATGTTACCAGCTCAGAGATAATGGGAGGAGTAAACTATGAGCGAACAGTAAGTAAACTTTGAGGTGAAGACAAATGATAGAAAACCAAAATCATAGCAACATTATGCTGTGTTTACCCACAATGCACCCCGCCATCCATCACCATTTGCAGACTGCCCTGCCCGCCTGCCTCTGTCTCGGAGACGCGAGGCGTGTAGTTTTCTCCAAACTTCTATAAATCTAGTGGATATTTTGGGGTCCAGCGTGAGTGTGTTGGTGTAGCAGCCTTAAATATCCCCCGCAGCATGGTTGGGCTTTGTGCCCTAGGGGGAGAAACATCATAAATCAGTTGGCCAGGATGTTGTAGCCATGTTAACAGTAGCACAGAATCTCATAAAGCAAGAGGAGGGAAAAACGACCGGAGCACTTGTCTGTGTTTTCATTGTCCCCCTTCCCCTCCGTAATTAAGTTTAAAAATGGAAAAGCCGGGGCTAAAGATCACTCTCTAAATCGTACGCAGTGTCAATTTCATGGGGATCAGTTCGTTTTGGCACTCTTGCTACCCCCCCACCACCCCTTGGCATTGGCCATGCTCAATATTGCATGTTAGACAAGTTGACAACTGTAGTGTAAATCTATAGCACCAATGTGTTGGACAATGCTGATGTAGCAGTACATTCCTATATAGCAGGCTTACACTGAAGCTCTAATTTCAACTCCCCCCCGATCTCTCTCTCTCTCTCTCTCTCTCTCTCTCTCTCTCTCTCTCTCTCGTTCTTGCTTGCCTAGCATTCCCTCCCTCCATTATGTTGTGTATCTGTTCCCAGCGTGACAGATTCCCTGGTAGATAGGGACAGGGCCATCTTTTCATCTTGTCCGGGTCCATCTGGGAGGGTTTAGGGTTCCATGTGGAAACCATTGTGACGTGGACGCTCGCTGATCACACAAAGATGTGCCTCTGCTTCCAACTGCAGTGCATGTTTGCATCCCTCTTTAACATTCCTGCGTGTGTTGTGCCCTATATCTCTCCCTGTCGCCCACCCAGCCATTCTACACTTCAGCTTAACCTCCACAACCTCTTCCTCTCTTCCCCCTGTCGTTCCTCTCTCTCTCTCTCTCTCTCTCTCTCTCTCTCTCTCTATCTCCTTCCCTCTCTCCCCCCCTCCCCCCCTCTCTCCCTGGTGCCTTTTAAAGTGTTTGGTGGGGGGTTATTTGTGGTGTAAATTAAAGTGGCCATGACGAAAGCCTTATGGTTCCTCTGTAACATTGCATTGCACCCCCCCCCCCCCCAATCTCCTCCTCCTGAGCTTCCTGATTTCCGGCCTGCCCCCCCCGTCCCCCTTCTCCCCTATCACGTTACCCTTCTCCAGTCACCTCCACAACAACAGCTGCTGATGTAATCCTTGCTTATGGCTCTCCACCCAGCCAGGAGGGACATGTTCGCCAGCACAATCTCCTTAAGCGTACACCTCTCAGTTTGTTGTTGTATTAATGTCGGCATTTTTAGGTAGTTTGTGTCCTCGAGTTCTCTCTACTCCTCCCCATATAGAGCTTTCATACTCTACTCCTCTTGTCACAGTTCTCCCAGACTCACAATCTTTTCTAACCCTCTGGCATCTCTATGCAGAGTTATTGTTTTCATAACATAAACAAAATGGTAGGGATCTGGCCATGATATAACGCAATCAACAGCCACATTAAGAAGGCCATGAAGTCAATTTGTGGCTGTTTTGAATTTAAATCTCCATGAAATTAGACTTCCACTGTAAACGGAGTGTATTAGGTTACGCCAAATAATTAAAGGGTGACTTAATCTGCTTGTCGTTAGATTGTTTGCCATACAGTGTGCAGTAGAGCGCTCTTGAACCTTGTGACACCCTTCTCTTTAATTTGTTTGTTGAATCACCTGTAGACCACAGCAGACCTTGGTAACGACGATTACTAACACTATGACACACCTTCCTGCGCACGCAAATACCCAAACACACCTCCATGTAACCAGAGAGAATACAGTGAAGCGAGCGTCTTCTGCATGTGACTTTTGGAAGGGGGAGGGCGGACTTATCCCATAGCGTTATGCTATATATTGTAAGTTGACTGGAAGCAGACCAGAAGAGTTCATTATAATTTCCAGCGCTCCCTATAAGTCAGTGCAAAATGTTGTTAGTGACGTAAGGTGACATCCACTTAACTGTTATACTGTTGCTCCCATAGAGATGCATGGAGGTTGTACTTTGTTTGTATTCTATAATCTTTGGTATAACGGTATGCTAGCATGCACTAGACCTACCTGAGATCTGGAGCTAATAGACACAATGCAGAGCAGCTGTTTTTATTCAACATCGTTGTGCGGAGCTAAGCGGTCAAATCAAATGTCGCTCCACGTAGACGTGCGCTGCATTTGTGTACGTGGTCTCTGTGTGGGTGAGAGCCAGCAGCTGACGGTGTGCTCCTTGGGGTGGCAGTGGCGCAGTGGGCGGGGCTACATGTGCTCCAGCAGTCGCTGGTTTGAACTTACCATTTCCTGCCTGCCCGAGATCATGAGCTGTCGCTATGGCTACAGCGTGTCAATGTGTGTCACATGGCATTAGGAGCCCCTGTGATGACAGCTGGGCCTACAGGGATGACTTATGTACCTCCTGCTGTGTGGTTGGCCCCGCCCACTTCCCTGTCTCACACACACTCAGAGACACACACAGAGACATACTCAGGGACACACACACACACACACACACACACACACACACACACACGCACACACACACACTATCTCTTTTGCCCTCCTTCTGTCTCATTGTTTCTACTTTCCTGTTTCTACTACCTCATCTCTCTCTCACACACACACACACAGAGCATTTGGTTTCCCAGGAGAAATAGGATAAAGGTCCTTCACAGCGCTCTCTCTCTCTCTCTCTCTCTCTCTCTCTCTCTCTCTCTCTCTCTCTCTCTCTCTCT
>JAODUE010045179.1:0-17500 GCA_027564755.1 Amblyopsis hoosieri | reverse complement strand
ATAAATGTTTTTATTCCAATATACATTCCAATTATTTTTAAACTGACAGAGCATGTCTTTGCATTTTACAAGAATAATGTTCTTATACATTATGTGCTTTGCGTTACCATCTCAAAAACGAAAAGGTAAATAGTTAGCTGTTGGTAATATGGAGGCAAACTTGAGTGGCATTAGCAGTGCCTTATAGCCAGTGCCGTCCAGGATAGAACACCCAGCCAATCACAGAGCGGCCGCAGGGCCCACCGGCTCATTAGTATGCAGCATGTGTGCAGTTGGCTATATCGGCCGAAACCACACTGCCATTTACCATTACCTCCACGTTCTCCCAAAATGGCATAAAAGAGAGGGAAAATAGCCAAGAACTTATTTATATTAGAGTAGGGGAAAAGTTTTTTAATCAGACTGGGATGATGGGGGTGAGTAAATAAAATTAAAGGTTATTAAAGCATCCGTACCCTGATCAAAGTTGCGCCCATAAACACATTTCCCCTGAATCAGAGCAATTAGCCGCAGAGGCGTTTAAAAGTTCTCTCCATTTCCTCCTGCTTAATAATGGAAACTAGGATTCCACTGGGGCGATGCTCTCGGGCCTAAAGAAGATATCTCTCTCTTGGCTCCATATTCAACAGCTATACGTCCCACAGTAATCAAATTAGAACTTCATAATGCTTTGCTGTGACTTGGTACACCTTCATACGGCTTCCTGAAAGGTCTTGCTTTTGATTCAGGAGATACACTGGGCACTCACAGATGGAATTAAAGCAGATCTGTGGTGAAGCTTTTCTTTCTGAACCTGGAATTCATTTTCAGTGGTATTAACTAGAGTCAGTCTGTGTGACTTTACACAGAGATTATCTAATAGGTAGGTAGCATTGCATTCTGGGAAATACACACACACACACACACACACACGCACACACACACACACACACACACACACACAAAGAGTTCAAGGGCTCTAAATTGCTCACAGGGGCATTAGCAGTATTAAATGAAAACATTTGGCGTTCTTCAGTAGCTCCCAGCTCCCAGGAACCAGGACTTAACTAGTATTAGTGTAACGTGGCGGCGTCTAAATAGCCAATAATGACCACGAGAAAAGGAGCCCCCCGCAACTGCAGTGACCCTCGCGATCCATTTTCACACTTCCTCATTGATTGGCAAAAAAGTGAATTATTTTCTCACCTGCCTCTTTTGCCATCTGCAGATTTTCTCAGCAAAAGCTATTTTAGCGTGCAAATGGAGGTCTAATTGAAATTGAATTGGTCAGAGCTGTGGGCTAGACTAAGGCTGATGAGTTAGGAAGATGGTGCGTGTGTGTGTGGTAGGTACTGTAGGTAACTGGAGCTGTGTAACTGGACTGTGCAAAAAGCACCATAGTATTCATAAGTGAGGTGCCTACATTTGAATGACCTCGATAGCGAGCATTCTTTTTGCCATTATTTACATTTGCATGGCGCACAGGGAATTCACCATTGCCCTGCCACATTGGCAGTGCTCTGGGCTTTAACAAACACGCATATGTGTGTGTGTACTTGGTTTTGCCACTGAAATGTCAAAGTCAAGGCTGCTCATTTGAATTCTGCTAAGGGTGGCTGAATAACAAAAGCATGGCGAGACTAAGGGGCCTCACCCGCCCCCTGTGAGTTTGCCAGGTACATGTTAGCTACACAGCTAACACCGCTGTCTCTGTGTGTGTGTGTGTGTGTGTGTCTCCAGGCCAAAGGGACGGAGCCAGCGCGCGCAGCCCTGGCAGCTGAGGCAGGAGAACAGCGACGTGGTGTGGAACGAGCTGGCCTACTTTAAACGCCTCACCAGGAAACTCACCATAGAGAAGTGAGTCACCCTGCCTCTCCACACGTTCCGGCTGGTTCACTCACCGTGACAATGGAAACATCTTTCTCTTCTCTCTTTCTCTCACACACGCACGCACGTGCGCACAGAGAGGCAAGCTGCCACGGCCCCCTCACCCACTTCATCTCACCCCTCGACCTGTTTGTGGGTGTTGAAATGTGCCCTTCCCAACCTCCCAGCATCTACCTGCCCCACCTCGTCATTACCAGACAGTGGGGAAGGGGGGGGGGCCCTTAGCACCATCGTTAAGGCACAGCGCCATTTTGGAAAAGATAGGCCGCCCAATGATTCACACGTAGATTGGGAAACCTCTGGCTGTGACTTTGTGAAACCTCTGGCTGTGACTTTGTGAAACCTCTGTGTTCTTTTGCGGCAAATTTATGCGCAGCTCTTCTCCTGGCGCCGGTGCCATAGCGTGTCAGTGGAAGTGTAGTGTGAACATAGCAGTTTGCACTAGTGTTAACAGCCCAAAGGGTGACCCAGAACACGGCGACTGCTAATTACACCGCTTTTTTTCCCCCTCCGTGTTTCTCTTGACTCTCTCCATCTCATCCTGTGCACTGTAGCCAATGACTGGAGAGCCAATGCTCCAACTTGATCACGACTGCCAGCGACCGTCCCACGTCAAGGCTTTGCTCCCCCCCCCTAAAGCCATAGCCTCTCCTCATGCCTCTTCCTATTCTGCGTTCCTCCCCACCACCATGTACCACCTCCTCCCCATCGCCTTCCCTCGGCCCCGTGTGATGCTTCAGGACCAGAATTGTTACACCACCCCCCCTTTCCCCAACGCCCCCTTCCTACACACACGCACACCTCCCCTCGCCCTGTCCTCCGAATCCCAGCTGAGCTCATTATGATGTAGCCCGGCTGCCTCTTCTCCGAGCATGAGCTGTCCGAGCTAATTACAGGCTAGCAGGCCTAGCGCCGCTGCCTGTTGAGGGCCGTCCGTCCACCTGCCCGCACCACCCGGGCAGGACAGGAGCACAGCAGAGCAGTCTGGGGCTGGGCTGGGGGCTGGGGGAGTGGGAGTGGGGGGGGGCTCAGGCTACAGGGTAGCACATGTGGTACTTTGGATCTGACCTGTGAGGCGAGAGCACCAGGGATGGCGATGCTGCTCCCGGCCCCGCTACTAGCGGTGCAGGCCAGCGCTGATCCCAGCCACGGTTCCTCTGCTCCACTCCCCTGACTGGCTTAGAGGGAACTTGGCTGGCTTCTCTACACTCGTGCTCGAGGAGAAAGTCCTCCTCCGCAGGCACACGCATCTTTGATCTAGGCCTTTGGCCTCAGCCCTCAGCACGATTAACCAGCTCAGTGTGACGCAGCAAGCAAACTGCCCCCTCTCTTCTCCTGCTCCTCTGTCTACTCTGTACCGTGACGTGGGGCAGCACAAAGTCAGCCCAACAGATTACAGGCAAGGTAAAGGAGTGACGCAAACAACCTGGCTGCCTCTCAGACCAGGTAGTCACGCATTCTGTTTATCTATTACCGCAGAATGTTAGCCTACTAGCTTGGTAGCCGTTGTATGCCTCAATACTCTGCATGCTCGCAGGTGAGTTTAAGTTTTGAAGTTAAAGTTAAATTAAAACCATACATTACTGTGCAGTATGTTATTAGCCAAGGGCAGCTTAACAACATTGCCGTGTTATTCCACAGTGTAACGCACCGTTTTACAAACGGTCCTCATTGGCTTGTGAAAGGCCCAGTCAGTTGCAGTTGCCATTCTGTGGGCCGTATGTGAAGGTTGTGCTAGATGAGGGTTGGTAATGACCCACTAATGGCTAATTACCTCCTGGTGGCTAAGGATTTTTGGGAGCCAATAACAGCTTTTTAACAGGCTTTAAATGGCCAGGACCAGGCCTTAAAGGAGTCTCGTATCTTTGTCTTGTAATCTGTTTATTTTCTCTTAACTATTAATCGATCACAGATCACTAAATGTAAATGCTACTCTGAGGTCCAAAAAGCCATTTTTCTAAATTAATATGGGTGTGTACAATATTATCTTGTCCCTAGGAGTGTTGCATTTGCGCTTATTTGTCCTAAACTCTAGCCACAAACATGAAGGAAATACATTATGGGACTTTCAGTGGTCCCATAATGTTTTCTGTGGGTCATACACTTTACAATCAAACAAATATTTAAATTAAAATGATAATATACTGTATATTTTTAATAAAGGTATATGACTGAAGTCATGCCTAGCACATCGGCCTATTTCAGCCACAGGGACTTCTCCATTGCATTCATTATTCAGTTGGAGAGCTAATGACCAAAACAACCTTTTCATATGTAATCGTTCGTGATCGTAAGTGTTCTAATCTTCAGATCCAGCATAATAACCACATCTGCACCTTTGACATTTAGAACCTGTTTAAAATGCACTCTGGAGGAAAATGATTGGAATGAAGTCGGTGGTCAAGGCGGATACAGTAAACTAGCGGAGAGCCAAGGCTGCATTGTGATTGAGATTTCCTCCTCTTTGTAGTGGATGGCTGGCAAACAGGAGTGCGGGCAGGGCAGGCGAGGAATGTTGATTCGCCGTGGGATCATTTTATATGCCTCATTATGTATCTGTCTGCAGCACTCCACGTCTGTGCTGGTTAATTGTTGTTAAAGGTCTGTTGGAAAAATGAGGCAGGGATTATTTAGGCCCCGTAAACATAATAAACGCACGCGGAAGATCCTCCTACTTAAGACGCTGCACTCGGATGACATCAAAGCATAAATTAGCCAGCCATTATCTGTGTGTGTGTGTGTGTGTGTGTGCGTGTGCGTGCGTGCCTGCGTGCGAGCTCTGAATACGATATGTCTCTTCTGAGTGACCGTTGCTGACGACATTGACTCTAATGAAGTTTAATAAAGTACACATATTTTTCGCACAATTTTCTTCATATCGTTTTTTTTGTGTGCCTTGATTTGTAAAGAGGTAATGGAGCTAATGAGTTTCTTTTGCCCCCCTGGACCAGGGCTGTTCTCTGTCATTGGGACACATTGATTCACATGGATGCGCACGCACACACACACACACACAGGCTGTTAATATGCTTTTTAAAATCAGAGGGCCAAGGATTCCCCTCACTTAATTATTGGATACAGTAAATAAATATTCTATTAAAAACCAGTTTTAACATGCATATGGATGCTTCAGTTACTGTAAACATCTGATTTGGTTGCACAGTAAATAACACTATATCAAAGAATGAAACCCCAGCAATACGAGAGGAAGGAGGTACTGTTTTTAAGTGTGCAAATGTCTTATTTAATGACAATTTCAGTACCTAACAGTGTTAACAAAGGAGCTGCTCATCCTTGACTGTTTGCTACAGGTTTTTACATGAAGACCAATTCACTTCTCATTTGAGCGGCCTGTGGCAGGAGAGCGTTTCTTTCAGCCTCACTGTTGCTGCTACTGCTGCATTGCCCACAGCCAAAATACAGCACAGAGCCGTGTGAACTCCGCTAGGCCCATTTCTGCTGACAGCAGTGGCTTATCCACCCAGACTCCCTCCCTGACTGAACAGCCCTATAGCCTGGGCTTAAACAGAGTGGAATTCCCTCCTGACTCAAACCATGTCTTGCCTCCTTCCCTCTAGAGGCAGAGAGAGTAGGAATCTTTTCCCAGACCATGAAAATGCTAGCAGTGTTTTTATTTCATTCCCGTCTTCCTGTGTTTTTTTTTATTTATTTATTAATTTTTTTATGTGTCGAACGTGAAACCGCGAGGAGGCTGGCGCATAACAGCGCAACAGTGGAAGTGATGTAGTGGAGGGGGGGGGATGGCAGTTTGCGCTCTAAGCTGCTTCAGCGATAGCACAGGTAGAGAGGAGATCAAATGGGGTGGAGTGGGGATGGCTCAGGGCTGGTGTTTCAGCTGCAGTATTCTAACAAACGGGGCCAAAAGAGCGATGTGAGACTCATATCGCGGACCACATCATTACCAAGCATAACACACCTGTCTGTTGCCTTTTTAGTTTGGATTCTGCCAAGAAACTTCTTTGCTTTTATGCCTGCTGAGTGTTCTTCTACCCCAGGTGAGGCGGCGAGTTGAGACGGAATTTAAAATGGGGGGCTAGCTTCATTTGAAAAGAAGGGTGAAAAACACATGAAATACAAGAGGCCGAGTTGTGATCTATTTTGTAAGAGCTGGGACATGACATGAAAACAATGTTTCATTTTACTCCGGGTGCAGGCTATTGGAGTTCGACAATGACTATTTGCCCCCTTATTTCACCAGGACAAATATTGTGATAACGGCTCAATTTTGTTCCTCGTTTGTGAACCCTTCCTATAGCAGGATGTTTCCGCAACCACATGCATTTCTCCTAATTCATGTTTTATATGATGCTTTCACACAAGCAAGCAAAGTCTATTAAGTGTGTGTGTGTGTGTGGGGGGGGGGGGAGGAAAGAGAGGGGGCAGAAGATAGGAAAGTAGAACTTCAATCTCAGAAAACCATCATGTTGTACTAGTTGAAAGTTACTCAACACAATCTTCAGTGATTTGTGCAGCCTCACTTTTAAATGGAGGGTTTTGTCTACAAGAATCTCTTTGAAAAGCAGCAGTGTTTTACATTTTAATTAGTAAGGGAATGTTACAGTGTTCTTAGGTTTTGTATTTTCTTCAGCATTATTTTTTAGATGTTCCGGATGTTGCGTAATGAGAGCGTAATGTTCCATTCTCTTGAGGGTTCTGATGAGAAGCCATACATGCAATTCAATCCCCCCTTTATCCAAGAAAGGACTCACATCCTTTAACCAGACGGAGGGATGTGCATATGAACTTTGGTTCGGCATCAATACCATCGGCATCTGAAAAGGCATAAAAAAGAAACATTAGATGGGAGAGACTCCTTTTGCACGCAGCGTATTTCAGCTCATTTGTCCCATTAACACCCCGGACAGATACGGCAGAGCACGGGCCTCATCGACTGAAGTTCATTTATAGAGGAAAAATCTATAGTGCTGCGACACATATCCATCTGCAACTGCCCCCCTTACTCTAACCCCCCTTCCCCAAGAGAGAGTCATTTGTGTATTTATTTAAGCTGTGCTCAGCCATTAGGTCAAGGACATACTGAATAGTGCTGGGTAAGAAGCTAATTATATTCCCACAGTCTGTCGTGCCCATGACTTTTTTCCCTTGTCATTTTCTTGGCCGACTTATCGGGGGTAGGGGGGATGCATTGTAGGCACAGCGTGGGTGACCTTATTCTAAAAAGATCTCCAACTCAGCACCATTAGGCTTATCAAAGGCCACTGCACACTGATTTTCAGCGTACATTGTTTAGCATTAAACTCACGTGTATGGAACAAACACTGTAGCACTCCTCCAGAAGACGGTTTGAAAGAGGCCCCACCATTGTGATGAGGTTAGCCAAGGGGAAGGGTGCCACTACAATAGCAGTAGCATGTTTCAAATGTTTCTATGACTCTGAGGAGCAGAGGGGAGGGAAGTTGTGTGTTCCAGGTGTGGTTGTTCTCAGTGGGCCCTGTGCAAATCCTCTGAAGACTGCTTTTGGGGTCCTAATACTGTAATAACTTGAAAGTGACAGAGACTCGAGCATGTTTTTCCCCCATCATAATTAGTTGTTAGCAAGAATAAAGTGAATTGCTGAGAGGTAATTGGGCTCACTTTTGTTTGTCTGTTTTGGTACACATGCACAGTACACACAAGCTGAACCTTCATACCTGGTTGTTTCATGTTGCCTGTCACTTTGATTTCTTGCTACAATAACTAAGATGTGTTATAATTGGTAGCGGTTACCCCCCTTGCCTGTGTTAAAGGTGAACTTAAATTTCTGCGGGAGAGTCAAAAGCCAGAATGAACATGTTTGTGTCATCCTATTAACATTTTTAGTTGTATGTCGATTCCAAAGTTATTCTCAATAGCTTGCTAATTGTAAAGAATATTGTAATGTTCGTGAAGGTAACATTCATGTGTGATGGTGTTTGTCAGAGCTAACCTCGATGAAGAGCTGGACGTACTCCGTGTGCAGGCTGCTATGGACCGGGCCACTGTGAAGGAGCTACACCTGTGTCTCCACAAGGACCATCAAGGTGAGGTCACGTTGCATCGCTGCTGGACTGTCTGCTGTCTATTTGGAGTGCAGAGATGCTTGTTAGTATCTCTGCACCTATGGTATTACCCTGGGATGCTTTCTAAGCTTAGTGAAGAATTTGACAACACCAGGTTCATTGCCTGACAGGCCTTTAAGTATGTTAACATGTTAAACAGCACCTTTCAGAGATGCCACATTAGTATTTAGGAGGCATTTCTCTGCGGAATTAATAGGACAACTCAATTAAGACCTAATCCGCTTGTTGCAAATTGACTTGGAGATCAAGTGGTCTTCAGCTTGTTTGCATTTGTCATTCGCAATGCTAAAAGGTACATTGCTTTTAATCCGATCTGCCTTCTATTGTCAGGTGCTGGCCAACAAAGCCAGTGGCCTTAATTAACCAGTTCAATAACAAATCTGTCGTCAATCACTTTAATTTACTTCACAACTAATGATGGTGTCTGTTGGAGATGAGAGCCTATGCTTTAAAGGATGGAACTAATTAAAATGTTGGATGTGCCTCCATTGACAATCAATGCATAATCAGGAATACTAGGAAATAGGCTCCATTGAAATGAGAGATTTAGTGGTGCATCTTGTCACACAAATAACTAAATCAAGTTTGGCATGGCCAACTGCCATTTCGTCTTTTTTTTCCTTCTGTTAAGTGGGTGCTATTTTACAATTCATACCCCAGAAAACCTGCCAGAAAGCCCAACTTTAATGACATTATACAGAAGCCAGTGTTCAATTATTAATAGTATAACACAGCCTGGGTTAGGGGTTTAGATTCCCACTAGACCACCCCGATGCTGTAGAAGTATACACTCATTTTGTTGAGTGCTTTAATATTTTACATCAACGACTGTGTTAGATCAATGTATTAACTAGTTTATTTACCATTACTGTGTACAACCTATCTATTGTCTATATTGGTTTCCACAAGACTTTAAGCAATATGTCCACAGTGGAGTCAGGAAAACGAACACACCCCCGAACGTTGACTCTTGCTGAGCCCCTCTGACCCGATGAAAATGGAGGAGGTGCTGGAAGTGCTGCCTCGCACTAAAGCAAGGCAGCAGATGAAAGGCTTGTGGCCCTTTGTGACGTTAATGTATGCCACGGCGCTGGGAGCTCCGCTGGCGAAGGGTGACTTGGGAGCCACCGCAGTGTCTTATCAAGGCAGCGCTGAGGTGCCAACTCCCCGGCCGCTGGTGCTGGAGCAGGGTAATTGTCTCCCGATCTGGCTCCGTACCCAGCCAATACAGCCTGCCCTCCTGTCCTGGGTGGGTGCAGCTCTGTCTGATTGGATGTGACGCGCAGCGGAGACAAAAGAGCCAGTTAATTCAAAGTAAGAAACTTCCCTGGGAGAGTCAGGTGCATTGAAAAGGGAGCACAGGCTCTGTGGAACGTTACTGTCTCTCTCTCACTAGCTCTCTCTTTCTTTGGACATCAACGTATTCCTCAGAAAGATCAACTGACCTGAAAAGTCAAATGGCTGAATATTTGATGTGCCGGGTCTTCCTTTTCAAATGAGCTAGCTTGTACAACCATGAATGTTTAACATAAGTGAACAGGAAGCAGGAATCATTTTTATTATTTTTATTAATTTCTACACTTCTTTTATACTTTTTTTATTTTTTATTTATTTTATTTTTTATTTATTTTATTTTTTATGAATAAGTATAATACAAAACCCTTCCATATGCCACTGCTAAGATTTCGGTCACAATAAAGTACTATTCTCATCTGTGGAGATATGTCCATTGGGAAAACATGGTGGGCTACAAAGCAGATCAGCCAGGGGCTGTGTGTTCACTAGAGAGTCAAGCACTTCTCCTGGTTTGCTTAAGCCCGTGATATACTTGCTTTTAATTACGCGTATGCAGGATGGCTACCACGCGTGATATACTTGCTTTTAATTACGCGTACGCAGGATGGCTACCACGCGTATCGGGGGCGTATCCTGCGTTCCTTTTGAGCGTAGTTTGTGCGCGTCCTTAGAAAATGATGCAATGCAGCACATGATCGTCGATGCAGTATCAGGATCGGACATGCAGATCAACAGCAGTTTCTAAACAAAGAACAACAATGGCGGAAAGTTTCAAAGAAGTTCGGAGAGCTAGTTTTGAATTACCTAACATCTGTTGCTTGTTGTGGAATTTCAAAGGTAGTCAATGAAAATATTCCGGTTTCAGCCAGGGATGATTTGGCCCTGATCTGCCCCCTACTAGATATATTTTAAATCCTCCAAGCACACGCAAGGTACGCAGGCAAGTCTATGAAAACCAAGTATATCGGGGCCTTTAAGATCCCCACAGGAAGGATGCACACTTCTTGTGTCTGTGTGCTTGTTTGAACTCGTTTATAAAATTTCCAAGGCCAGGGTTTTGTATAAAAATGGGGGCGGGGGTGCACTTCAGCGGTGAATGTGTCAAGTCCCCTTGTAAAACGGATAAGAAATTGACTTTGTAATTTGATTGATAAAAGGAAAAGAGAAACTGATTTTTCTATGTATGCTGAAATAACATCACCAGAAATAGTCTTTTTCAATTTAGGCCTTAATCATGCTAATTGATTTAATGTGTCCTCTTCATTCTCTCCATTCACTGAGCACCCAGGGCTTGACACGTCATGTCACAATAACGTTCTTTGTTCCCGCGGGAAGGTCTGCTCCGCAAAGTGGCAGAGGAGCGCCGGGTCAGAAGCAGCACTCCTAAAAAGCCTTGTGTTTCTGCTGAGCAAATGGAGGAGTCATTAAAACAGGTACAGCACTATGCCATCACTAAGTGTTCTTTGTCATTGTCAATAAAAGGAACCCATCAGAGACGCAACTAGAGTACAAAAGGGAATTGGGGGGGTGAGCTTTTGCCAAACTCTTTAAGGATTTGAAGTGGAACGTGTTAGAAGTTACATTGTTGTCAGTTTATCTTTGCTGTATTGTTTTTGTTGCTTTAATTATATCATTCTAGGGAGACGATCATCTTTAATGGCATGTTAAACAATAGCAGCTTACACAGATAGTTATGACAGTGGCATTGTCGAAGCGCCTCTCCGGTCATTTCCGTGGGGATGTAAAATTGCGCTAGCACGCTCATAACCGCTCTACAGTGGTGCACGGCATTCGCTGGAAAGGAACACAGGGAATGGGTTTTGCACGGAATTAAATTGTTGTGCGGTAATTTATAGCAGATGATGCCGTTGCAGGGCGTGCCAACAAATGCCATATGGCGGCGTAATGGAGGCCGTCATCGCCTTTTATTACTGAATGACAACCACCGTGTTAAATATAATAACCTACGTGGTCGACCAGGTTACATGGCGCAAATTTATGCCCGCTAACGCAACATAATTGAAACGGTTTCTGAGAAAGGAGCGGGCAATGCATGTGCCTGAATGGTGTGCGTGTGTGTGCGTGTGCATGTGCGTGCGTTTACATGTTGGCAGTGGATAATCAGCAGTGAGCACAGCCTTCTAATTTAGTTTGAAAGCTACCGTGCATTACCAGAGGGCAGAGTGAGAGCCAAATAAAAGGGAGAGATTGCCTGGGGCTGCAAACCCAGCAGGCGTCCTCTGTTCTCTTAACAGTCTCCACCAGCGATCTAACAGGGAGCCTAAGTGCTCGTGGTTGCTGCTTAGTGAAGGGTGCTGGTGGTCAGGGGTCGCCAGCCAGATGCCTGTGACCTTAATGGAGGAGATCTCAGTGTCGCCTGGTGATCGTGGTGATGGGTGATTCTGGCTCCTATCTCTGAACCCTGCAGATGGAAGAGCTGGAGAGGAGGCTGAGGTCCCTAGAGGAGGATGCATGCGCCCTGAGGGAGGAGAAGGACAAGCTGCTGGAAGCCAACCAGGACCTGGCCGGCGGCTGCCGCGACCTCCGGGCCTCCCTGGAGCACCTGCGCGGCCAGGCCGTGCACCGCGAGGAAGCGGCCCGCGCCGCGGCCCTGGCCCAGGGGGAGCGTCACCGCGGACAGGCCCAGGCTCTGGAGGCCCTGCTGCTGGTCTCACGGCGGGAAGCAGCTGGGCTCCAGCGGCAGGTGCTGAAGCTGAGGCAGGAGCTGGGGGTGCTCCAGGCGGTCAGGGACTACAGGAGCCGCGTGGCGGCGGCGGCAGCCAGGGGGGGAGGTGGCGCGGGAGGGAGAAGAGGGGCAGCAGCCAGTAGCGTTCGCAGTAAGGTCAAATTGTACACAGGCAGGCTCAGAGGTCCGCCGCTCCAGAGCAGCCACCGAGCAGTCGGCCCCAATCAAGCCATCAGCTGGCAAGGCCACAGCCCCAGCCCCACTAAGGACGAATGGGAGGACATGAGCGCTGATAGGTAACCACACACACACAGCCTCATTATTTTCTAGGCGGTTGGGGCTGTATGCAGCATCCAGGGGACATCCTGCATGCAAAGCATAAGCAAATGGGTGATTGAATTTCAGCTGTCTGTCTAGTTGGTATTCAAGAGCCAAAAGAAAGATGGCGAGCGGGAATGCCACGGAGATGGGGGGGGCATGTATAAGGGGGAGGGGGGGAACTACTGTCAGATCCTTAGAAATATCCTGGGACGCCTCGCTTGGAGCTTATTGACTGAAATTTGCATGCGGAATTAGCCACCGCTGCACGCGGGGTTGAAGCGGTGCCAGGAAAGCCCCGGGATGAGGGCCCACCGATGCCGTGATGCCTTCCAGTGATGCCGTTTTCACGCACGAGTCACGCGGCCCTGAAATTGACAGTTTGGCAGTTTGATTTAATTTGCCGGTCCTTTGCATATCCACTAACCCCCCCACACACACACGGCGCACCACCACCTCAAGCCCCCATATCCACCCATGCATGCACGCGCGCACGCGCACACACACACTCGCGCACTCCTTTGCCCCAAGCACAGTCAGTTGTGTCATGTTGAGTACCCTTCTTTGCTCCACCCCTCCCCCCATTATTCACTCCCCCCCCTCCCTTCTCCTCCATCACACCCACCCCCTTCTTCCACTCTGCGCCTTAATTTAGTCAGATACATGTTGAATGACCCTGCTCGGCTCGGTACCAGATGTCTACAAGCTGTTTAACACCCTCTAAATTAAGAGCCACCGACAGTAATTATTCCATATATGTTTTATGCAAAAAGCCACTGAGCTAGCGTTTATTGAGTGATGGTCGGCATGATTTTGATTTCAAACACTCGCTGATATTTATTTCTCTTTCTGCCTTTCTCTCTTTCTCTACCCCATCCCTCTCCTAAACCAGCCTGTTTTACTGTTGCCTCAGTGTATCCCCAGTAATTCAACAGACTGTAATCCCCCCCTTGTTTCATCCATACAGTACAATGCCTTCTTAACAGGGACTGTGTGTAGCCATGCCTGTGCTTTTGTAATGCCCCTCCATGTGGCTAATAAGCAGCAGTCAGATGCACCCTGTACCTGAGAGTGTGGGGATTTGTAAGAAAAGGGGAGCCTTTAATTGAGACGTTGTCTTAGTTAAGGCACCTGTCAATTGACTGGGTACTGTAAAGCCTTGTGCGTCTCGCATCTCGCAAAAGTCTTCTCTACCGTTAGGAAGTCCCAGCAATACAGTAGCGCTGCACTAACAGGCTCTGCCTACAGTCCGCGCCGAATAAAGACGTCACTCTTTAACACTACTGTTGAGTGTGGGGTTTTTTTTATTCATCTTTTTTTCCCCCCTTTTCTCTCTTAATCTGCTGGTTGGAGAAATCTATTTGGGAATATTTTTGTAATATTTTGTTGAACAGTTGAGATATGTACTTTAGCATTTAGACAGGCTTTAATTTGAATAGCTAGTGGATGCTGCTCTAAATGAGCATGATGTGAACTGTGCATTTTCAGAAAGGCACATCAATGTAAAACAGTAAGTGCAAAGGAATTAAAAGAAAATAACAAAATTAGAACCCGCCATCAGTTAAGGAAGTACTCTATTTCAGACCTAGGGCCAAATATACTGGCTTGTTTGGCACATAAATATGCCCCGACTACTCCAACCCTTTAGGAAAGCTCTAGTGAATACGCAATTTGGAAAATCAACATTAATTTAATGATATGGCACCGTTAACCGCCAGCTGAATTAGTAGTGTGGAAGTGACAGTGAGCTGTTTGACATGTATTATGAATGTGCCGTTACACTGCTGTCCGATCAGCTTTGACTGGTGGTTGGTACCTTGTGGTGTTTAGCACCTTCTAACCGTAGCAAGGTAGCCGGATGGAAACCTTGGTCTAATAATCACCGGTGATTAGCAATACTCGGCGGTCCCCTCTGGCCAACTCAAGCCCGGCCAAACCCCTAACTAGCACCCTTCTCTGTCACGTTCCGTCCTCTGTCTCTCTGTCTCTGTGGTCTTTACCTCCACGGCTGCTCCCAGGCCCCACCTTAATAAACTCACCGGCGTAAATGCCACTGGTTTCCACCTCCACGTCAAAGGTCACTGTCAATAAACCTGCGGGCGCCGCGAGTCTGTGCTTGCTTGTGCGTGTGTGTGCGTGCGTGCGTGCATCAGCCGTGTGTCCATCAGCCATGGCTGGGCTCGACTCTGTCACACACAGAAAGGCTAATGAAGGCCACAGCCCTTCTCATACATGTTGATGCATTCACCATCAACGTTGCCTTTCACTTAATTTACACCAACATTTACACTTTCAGCTCTGAAATTGGACAGGACATTGATTTTATGTTGCGGGAGGGGGAGCGGTGTTGGGGAACATGCACATATTTTTGCTTGATGTCAACACAAGGAACCATCAAAGTAAAAAGTAATTTGGACACTGGTCTGAGGGTGCAATTGGCAGAACCGGGGTTGCTGATTTGAATCTGGTCCTACTGTGTAACTGCTGTTCTTTCCCAGCAGTGGTGGTGAGGATTTCTCTGACAGTCTCAACAGTGTGCGCCGCTCAAGGCCTGGGGCTCGCGCTACCAGAAAGGTTGGTACAGACATGTTATCACAAAAGTGCACTCCGGGTGAGGTCAGCGATCGTAAGCTAATACAATTAAAGTGTAATTGCACCCAGACATGTGTAATGAGACGCGTCAATGCTGGTGTTAATATTGACAACATTATATACACTCTTATCCATTATAAATCACCCCAGGACCTGGCTGGTTCTCATCCGTACACTTGGTACGCTCATACGTCATCAAATTAAAATGTTAATGTTAATGGGGGTCTCCCTCTCAGCCCCTCCCCTCCCCTCACTCAGCTCCTTGACGAATTTTTCAAAGTGGTAGTGGGTGGAGTCAGGCTCAGAGCTGGGGTGCAGGTCACATTTAAGTGAAACTATATAGCTGCCCGATCATTGTGCACGCTTAAAAAAATCAGTGTAAATGAGAACACAAACAAAGTTGTGCAGGTGTCCACACAGCAGTATCCTAGCCTTGGCAGAACTCCTGACCTGGAGGGCCGCTGACCTGCATATTTTAGATCTATCCCTGCTCCAACACACCTGACTCAAATGAATGGGTCGTAAATGGGGTAACGACCCATGCATTTGAATCAGGATTGGACTGAATGGCCATGGCATTGAAGGAAGAGGTGTTTTTGTTTTGATCGAGTTTAGAATATTCGATTATCAAATAACAACAACCCCTCCACCTTTAATGATTTGTGCACGGTATATATTTCTTAACATGAGTATTTTTCCTTAAATAGACTTTGTATGGGTTGTTCCCCATACCAAACCAGGCGACTTATCACATCCCTTGCCTTTTCTCTTTGCGGTTGCCACGGCTGGCTTGGCTGTGCTTGTAGGCACCCCTTCCCTTCCATGAAAATCAATAGGCGTGCACTCTGGCTCTTGTCCACATCAAGCCCTTTTGCAGCAGGACATGGCAGCTGAGAGAGAGAGGGAGAGAGAGAGGGACTGTATTGTGTTCTATCATAGGGAGAGAGCTTTAGGGATAAGTGCTCTCTCTCTCTCTGCTCTCTGAGGGAGGAGGTGAGCAAGGTAGAAGGTGGGGATGAAGAGAGGGCCTTGTTCTACATGTAGCCGGGGAGCTGTCAGGACCCCTCTCTCAGATCCCGTCAGATTCCCCCGCTAGGCTCGGCGCTTTGCGTGCCCATCAGCTCCGCCTGGGCTCATCGCCGTGACAGCCCGGGCCCTCGCTCCGCAGCGCAGCCGTGTCACAAACCACAGGGCTCCTTTACGCCTTCACGAGGCTCCGTGTGATCAAACCTAGCGCTGATCAAACCCCAGCCAACCTCCGCACAATAGACGACTGGAGGAGGGCTTGTAGAGGACTCTTTGATGCCACTACAAACGCCAGCGCAGGCATAAGGTGTCACATACGCACACACGCATATGGAGATGTGTGCCTCGTACACACGTCTTGGAGGGGAATCTCTTATTGAATAGGGGGGAGACTGCGAGTACCTGTCAGAAGTCATATCTGCGCAGTAAAAATTGCAAGTCAAACTGTCATGTGAACATGCTGAGGTGAATTGTTCAAGCTCGGCGGGATTCGTCGCGTTGCGGTAAACCTGTGATCTCCAGTGTCGTTTGTCGCGTGCATTTTAACCTGTTGTGTTGTGTTACACTCTAATGTATTTTATTTTTTCCCCAGTCCTACAGGTACACACCAATTTCAAACACTAAAGCACCAGAGGCAGAATTCAGCAGAATGCAACCCAATGAATCAATCCAAGGTACCATAACTCCTACTGTTTCACACCCATGTAAAACTGCAAAAAAAACAGACTGTTAATTGAATCAGAAAGATCACCCGGTTCATGCACACACCCTCCATCATAAAAAGTGTGTTTTATTTTTTATTTTATCAAGTAGTTTTCCTTTGTTTGGCACTAAGCCAAAATGTATTGGTTATAAATGGTGAACATTTTTCACAGCTTTTCACCTTTTACAGAAAGACACACAAACCGCTAACTCTCAGCAGCCACCGAAATCACTAACTCCTAGCAGCTAACGCTCACGCTAACTCCCAGCAGTAGCATCTAAATGGGGATGTGCAGTGTTTCCATACGCTTGTCAACACTGAGGCGCTACTGTTCGTTTCCTCCGGCTAGACTCCCGCCAGTGTTCGTGCAGGGACCGAGGGACGAGCGCCGATAGCCACAGCAGGGTGATGATGATGATGAAGAGGAGGAGGGTGGCGACGAAGAGCCAGCGCTGCTGCTCTTCCTCTTCCTTGCAGCAGCGCGTGGAGTCCCTGCAGCTGCGCGTGGACGCGTTGCTAGGCGCCAGGAAAGACGGCGAGCAGTCTGAGCGAGAGCTGCGGCAGGCCAACGAGAAGATCACCGCACAGCTCAACTCCCTCGCTGAGAAATTCTGCAGCAGCAAGCAGCTCACACAGGTAGCTGTGGGAAGGGGGTTGGCGTGGGGTAGTGGGGGGACATGTGGAACACTCGTAAAGGTGGGGGAGATTTTCCCCTCTCTTGTGGAGGTGCAGTAGTAGCAACTCCTCTGCCCATACTTAATAAGTGTGTGGCTGACAGGCCTGCCCTCGACTCTACAGGTCAGCTCCTCAGAGCCGAGGAGGATCTCTCTCTCTCTCTTTCTCTCGCTCTCTCTCTCTCTCTCTCGGGGGGGGGGGGGGGGGGGGGGGGGGGGGGGGGGGGGGGGGGGGGGGGGGGGGGGGCGGGGGGGGGGG
>JAODUE010045148.1:0-18869 GCA_027564755.1 Amblyopsis hoosieri | reverse complement strand
TGATTGTTGATTAGATAATTGCATTAATGAGAAATTGAACAGGTGTTCCTAATAATCCTTTAGGTGAGTGTATATTCTCAATTAATCATATTTACTTGGATGTATTTTCCATGTTTGCTTATAGGCTTAAGAAAAATTATTTTCTGAAATGTGTGTATGTCAATAGTGTCAATATGAATAAGTCGCATCAGTCAGGCGTCTTCATATTGCAGGAAGTAGCTTTTATGCTTACATGTCTGTATCATGGAATTGTTTTGTCTTATACTACGCACAAAACGTATGACGCGAATAAACTTAAAATTAGTTGTGCGGATGCAGTTTGCTTTTTACTTGTTTTATCAAAAAACTGCATGCATTATACAATTGGCACATTGCTTTTTTTCAATGTAGCTACAGGGCCCCATTTAAACTAGTCAAAATTGTTTACGTAGCCTAGTTTATGTAGTAAAATGACGTTTTAATTTACAGGCTATTACTCACTTCACATCTAATTATTTTCTGAATCGTGTTAAGATACTGTCAAATATGTTTGCTGTGTTCCGTAGTTCGGTAGCGTCCACGGAAGCTACACTTTCCCAAGCATTTCTGAATCTGCAGCTCAAGTTTAAATCTGATACAACTGCTAGGAATCAGTACGTGATTCCATCACATACACGGACTTAGTCTACATGTGTAGCCGACAGAAGCACTTCCGTATGACGTAGACGTAAACCTACCAATCACTGGGCTGATGCATGAGACTTTGATGCGGGGGATTGACTGGGAATAAAGACTGAGTTTACGTGATAGAAAGAACAGTGAGGGCAGAGAACACAGTTTATTGTTTAATAAACAGTTGAACTGAACAGTTTTTTACAATTTAGTATGTTGGTACAATAAAATGTAAGAAAAAAATAGCTTAAATGTAGTGAACTAACTTTGCAGTGTTGCTGTGTCTTGGTTTGCTAAATTTCTCTTGGGGGTAGCTTCAGTGTAGTGAATTAATTTAACGTAGAGTAACTGGTATCTCAGCTCACTACATTTTCAATGTAGCTTGCCCAACACTGACAATCTTTGTTCATATATCTATCACAAATGATCCAATCAAAAACACTACTACTCCAAATTATTTATCTAGATGTTCAATGTAAGTTAAATATAACACAATTTGAAAGACTGTAGAATGCAGTCTCTCCCATGCACTGACCATAGATAGCAGTGATGAATCGTGGAAAAAAAAACAGCTGCAGCTATTTTCAATGCATTTCATAATAATTTTTACATGCATGGATTGATTGCCTCATCTAGTAAACATCAGCGCTAAAGTTGTATTTTGTTATCAACTATTCTTCCTCCAGATCATACAGGAAAGTCTGAATTTACGTTGAAAGACATTTATAGATGCACATTTATACACGAGACACCAAGTAGGCCTATGGTAAAAGTTGCCTACCTACATCGAATCACTTCAAAACATTTTCCCTCATCTATCTCACATGTGTCCTCACACTGATGCAGAGCCAGTATCTTTGGAGAACCACACCCATCCGTATCATCAGCGCCCAAGACCCACGAGCGGCACAGGGACGACTCTATCATATAAGATTTGCTCCCGTTGACCTTCCTCATGTAGAACACAGCCTCATCTCCAGTGTCTTCAATGTTATTCGGCAGATCATCCTGCAGAAGCACGAACCAAATGAATATACGTACATTAAAGGCAGGGTCAGTCATTCTCAACTACGCTTGCTAACTTCTTCTAAAAAAATTATAGTTTAAATATGACTATGCACTTAATAATCAAAAATAACATTTAATGTATAGCCTATAGCACTTTTCTTGGACCCAAAGACACTAACACCTGGTAGAAAGACAATGCAGAGTTAAGAAATGGGAACAGACAAAGGTTATGAACAGAGCAGGGGCTAGGGGTAGGCTTGTAACAGATAACCGAGTCAGAGTTACATTACCAATGTCTTTGTGCAAATGTTGTGGTTTGTATTGCAGCACGCAACAATATATTTTCCATTCTTCTCAGCACACACCATTACTGCTATCCCATGTTTCATGTCACCATTGGTTCTATATTTTTGGATTAAGAACTTGCACTCTAAAACAAAAAAAAGATCAAGTGAACAGAGTAATGTAATTGTCATTTTTGTAATCTACTGTAGGCTTCTCAAGATTTCATAACACATTATTTACACAAAAATAATCATCATAGCTGATGCAATTCTCAATCTGCATTAAAAATACTAAGCAATTAATTTCAAAGATCAGTCTTCCACAGTGAAACCATTAGCACAATATGGTTAGATTAAATCTGCTCCCTACATGTAGTTTCGTTTCATTTTAGCCACTTAACATTTACACCATAAATAGCAATGCATCCGAAAAGTATTCAAAGCGCTTCAGTTTTTCCACATATTTTCATGTTACAGCCTTAATCCAAAATTGATTCCAATATTTTTCCATGAAAGTTTGTTTGAAAGTTTTGGAAATGTATTAAAATTAAAAAAAAAAATTACATTTACATAAGTATTCACAGCCTTTGCCTTGACACTCAGAATGTAGCTCAGCCACATTCTGTTTCCACTGATAATCTTTGAGATGTGGCAAATTCAGTTAACTGAACATTATTTGTAAAGGCACACACCTGTCTATATAAGGTACCACAGTTGACAGTGCATGTCAGAGCACAAACCAATCCGTAAAGTCCAAGGAATTGTCTGTAAACCTCTGCGACATGATTGTATCGAGGCACAAATCTTGGAAAGGCTACAGAAAGATATCTGCAGCATTGAAGGTCCCAATGAGCTAAATGGAATTAAGTTTGGAAGCTCCAGGACTCCTCCTAGAGCTGGGCGCCAAGCCAAACTGAGCGATCAGGGGAGAAGGGCTTTAGTCAGGGAGGTGACCAAGAACTCCATGAATGTCCTTGAGTGGCCCAGCCAGAGCCCAGACTTGAACCCCATTGAACATCTCTGGAGAGATCTGAAAATGGCTGTACACAGATGCTCCCCATCCAACCTGATGGAGCTTGAGAGGTCCTGCAAAGAAGTATGGGAGAAACTGCCCAAAAGTAGGTGTGCCAAGCTTGTAGCATCATACTCAAACGGACTTGAGGCTGTAATTGCTGCCAAAGGTGCTTTAACAAAGTATTGAGCTAAAACTGAATACTTATGTACATGTGATTTGTTTTGTTTTTTGTTTTTAATAAATTTGCAAACATTCCAAACAAACAAACAACACATTTTAATGAATTTGGAATAAGCCTGTAACATAACAAAATGTGGAAAAAGTGAAGTGCTGTGAATACTTCCCGGATGCACTGTAGATACATTTATCTGAAGTGAAGTAAATTGTTTTTCAAAATATATATTTCTTAATCTAATAGTTAAAAGGGTTAAATAAGGATTCTTTCATTCTTACCATTTTGTTGCTGTTGGCATAATGTCAAGTCTCCACATTTTAGTTGGTTTTCAATATCAAGAAGTAGAAAGCTGTTTTTAGTTTTTATCCAAGTTCTTTCTAAAGGACAGTTTGATTTGGTAAAACTATCCGTCTCCAATTCTGCTTAATAGAAGCAGACAGAAGGAGTTAGAATTGATTGCAAACCAGCCACATATACTGTTCACTGTATGTAAATGCTTTCTAGGCTATGTAACAACTTGGCTATTTATAGTAATTATGACATGTGTTTTTTATTCATAACTAATGTTTTTAAACATACTGGTACTGTAAATACAATAGGCCTACCTGAATTATCGACTATACAGTGCAGACCAGTGGAAAAACAAAGCAAAGATTGACTTTAGTCTCAGTGTTCAGTTAAACAATATTGAAATTACAAGCATAATGGGTATGACAATATATAGGTAACTTTACCTTTAAAATAGAATGCATTTCTATGCACATCAGCAAATGAAATAAAGGCTTCTCTGCTGTTATCCGTCATGCCTGGTTTACAAAAGGAGGGAGGGTTACCAGCAAGTTATATTGTGTGTGTGTGTGTATGCCGCACACTGACAATAAAAACCA
This sequence comes from Amblyopsis hoosieri, assembly GCA_027564755.1. Classification (NCBI taxonomy): domain Eukaryota; kingdom Metazoa; phylum Chordata; class Actinopteri; order Percopsiformes; family Amblyopsidae; genus Amblyopsis; species Amblyopsis hoosieri. The sequence continues at coordinate 14,849 of JAODUE010045148.1, read as the reverse complement.
CAGTGTGTACAGTACACAAGTCAGGCGAGAGGCTACTGTATCAACCTCTGGGAAGCATGTTAAGCAATACAAAACAATGCCACATTTTAGAAGTGAGAAAGATTCTCATAAACTGTATGAGGGACGACAAAGAGATTTCAGTCCTCTGCGCTGTGCAGTGCCCTCCTAACACTTTGTATTACCTCAGGGAAACTGGATTCGGTGCGTCAGGAATAAAATTGTAGAGTGCTGAAGCGATGCTTCTGTTGAGGGATCCTGACGAAAGCAGAGCATATCAGAAAGAATCCAATCGAAAGAAGAAAGAAAAGAAAGAAGCGATTTTAGCCATATATGACCAATTAAAATGATAAAATTAAGCCCTGTCCTGGCAAGTTATTGAAATGTTTAACCGGTGTCAAGGGCACGAAACAGAATAGGACCCAACTTGGATCTATAGACCACATTCTGGTAAGCATGATATTGCCACAAATTGTGCAATATCAGCAGCATTCTTTTTGTGCCGTTCTGGTATTTCCTGAGATATTTAATCTCAATCCATCGCTGGCTGTAAGTAAGTCTTATAAATGTCACAAACAGCTGTAGCCTATTAACCACATGCATGGCTGCTTAGTCCAACGTTTTTTCTGATTCCATTTGATTACACTTGCACCAACCACTTCACAGCACTAGAACCATTAGGATTTTTATGACCCGCTAGTGTTCACTCCAAAACAGCCTTGTCTAGGTGTGCCTGCATGGTATTTTAGTGAAAACATGGAATGTGTTTCAAACTCAAGTTAAAACCTGAACTTTTTCCAACAATCTTGTTGTTTTTGTATTGTTCCCCGTTCACATCCAGTTAGGTCAAGTGTTTTCCTTATATTCCATGCTTATCAGGGTTCCAGTCCATGTTTTCCCTATGTCCCATGTTTCTGTTGCAGTCCAGTACTTTCTATAATTTACTGTGTGCTAAGCAGTGTTGCAGTTATGTCAACCATGCCTGAGAATGGAACTCTGAGTTGAGGGGGCGTTTTATTTCATTTTTCCATGTTGGAAGTTGAAGATTCTGAGTTCGGACAAATACTCCAAAGCTGTCTGTCAGGAGGACTGTCTGTTCTAGTCCTCCTGATTGTCTTTTTTATGTGATAACTGGTTTCACCTGTTTCCCTACCCTTGTGTTTCCTCTGATCCTTGTCAGATCTTGGTGTTTTGGTGTAGCCTACTGTAGGCTACCCTGTTTTGCTGCACTCTGTATCCTAAAAAGTAAAGCTTCTATTTCTCCTCCTTCTAAATTATGCTGCCTGCTGTTTTATGTTATGCACTTGGCTCCACGCACCAGGGTGTTAGAGCAGTGGGGGGTTACACATTTACAAAATCATACAAATGTAGATTGCTACAGTAAAATATGTATAGGCTAGGTATGCGAGAGTGCCACAACTACTGTATAATTCTCCATGGTTTGTGTCAATTGTTAAACTACTCTGAAGTTCACTCGCACATCATTTAAATCAGCTAGCTAACACATGGACATGTGCTTCAATAGAACACATTTAGGGGAATCACCCATACCCAAATATGGAAATACGAGCTCAAGGAGTACATGATATAAAAAAGGTTGGGAACCACTGTGTTAGAGGATCCTGATCATTAAAACACACATTTGGTAATAAACAATTAAAAAAAGTATCACTAATAGCAACAACTAACGTTTTTCTGATTTTATATATATGTCTACTATCAAGGAAATCATTTTGTTTTGACTGTAGGCCATACAGGATGTGATTCTGAACACTGTAGGCTGTTTTATCAAAATGTTAACAGAGGACCAGTTCAAATTCCAATGTTTAAGCTATAGGCCTAACCTAACTAATGTTTTAACACGACACCGTACTCTAGTATGATATGCTACTGTAGTGTATTCAAAACTAACAGACAAATCCTGAGGTTTTTTTTCCCACACCCACAAACATTCTTGTAGAGTAGCCTAACACGCGGTTACTGTACGCGTGGGCTTTTCTAATGAGAAATTCTAAACGCGCCAACATTTTCAAATTCAGACATCTGCCCATCTCACCTGTCTCTTTGCTCAGTAATGCAGATTAAACTCGCAATAAGCATTATTATTATTATTATTATTATTATTATTATTATTATATGCATAGACCTACCTTCAACTATTTTCGCTCCGGTAGCTCTCTTAGAAAAAAGTCCCGCGCTCCCTTTCTTTGCTGGAGTCTTCTTGATTCGGAAGTCACGTGGTGGTTTCAGCCAATCAGTAGCGCCAAGCAATGCAGCCCATTGTTTCAACGTGGGTGTTGAAAATATGTGTGATATGCATATTTAGTTCTATGGCGATATTTCAATCTGACAAACGCGGTGTTTATGGCGTAGTAGTTGAGAAGGCAATAAATGTAGCTAAACCAGACCCAAAATTCACTAAGCGCAGTGAAAACTACATAAAATATAGTTTGGCAGAGCCAGGTTAGAGGCAGTGGGAGTAGATGACTGGGTCTGGTGCCTTCACTTTGTGCTTTGTTCAAGGTGCTTGAAAGTTATCTTTATTAACCCCAGGAGGCAATTTGTGTTAACAAACAGCAGTAGCCATATGACAAACAATAATAGTAGCAAATAAGTGACAAATAGACATCAGCAGACAAATATTATATGGCAGCATGCAATAGGCTATAAGGATCACATTGTGTCTATGCCTATTTGTTTTACATTTATTTGAATGAAAAACACATTTTGAACATAATACCCATTTTATAATCATGAATGAGCTACGATAATAATATTAGCCTAATAACAATATTATTAAAAACATGTATTGGCACCTTTCATACAAAGTGCTTTACACTTATTATCTCTTAAGTATTGTCTCTTAAGAACACAACACTCATCTTTGTTCTGCTCTTCCAAAAACATACAGCATTTGGACTAAAAAAAACAATGTCTCTGATGGTCCATCCAACCAGGTCTAGTCTCAAGCCTCTTCCGTTCATTAGCACAACGTCACATAGGCAACTCTGCTGAATTAAAGGTAGTCAGCTATTGCAAGCTATTTGTAAGCTAATACAGTTTTTGTCCAATTCAACAAATATCTTATTGTATTTCACTTTACCGTGAGTTTTCTGTGCGTGTGGGAAAAAAATAATCTGATACCTTTACACAGCCCTGGGCTTTCTAAATAGTAACATAAACAAAGTGTCAAACACAGCTCGTATTATCAAAGCCGCAGCGCTAGGCTACGCTTTGCTTCACAATGTATTTCTATGTGTGAGGAGGCGCCATGGAAGACCGCGGAGTAATACTCTTGATTTGAGCTTGAGGTTATCAAGAATGACTGACCCTGCCTTTAATCAACTCACTTCTCATAATTCTAGTAGGACATGCTAATTTTGTACTTGTATTAATTTATTCCTTGTTTTGACTGAGGAAGTGAAAGTGAGTATTGTGCAATTTTAAACATGCCACTTGGAGGCAAGGTATTGTTTACTGATAAAGAGGAATGCATGGAAAAAGTCATTCTCACGATAGGAATGCCCCCACACAGACGCACATATGCAAAGAATCAAGGCAGCATGGTGGCCCTGTGGATAGAACTGTGGCCTCACAGCAAGAAGGTTCGAACCCCGGTCGTCCCGGCCTTTCTGTGTGGAGTTTGCATGTGACAATAAAAGAAAATATTAAAACCGTGCGTACAAATTCCTTTTTTGTGCGCACAATATAACAGTGCTTTTTTTTCCCCACATCCTGTAGTTTATTACCAGTCTGTAATCCAAATTTAGACTGTGAGGTTGTGTGACCCCGGTAAATAGTGACTGCTGATGCGCTGATAGAATGCTTTTAATTTTGATGCTTGTTGTATGGCCATTTCAGCTGCTGTACATCATGTTGCTTTGGATAAATCCCTCTTGATAATTTACTAAAATGTACTGTTTACACTAACACAGAAAGTATGAGCCCTTATTCTAAGATGTTTTTGCAGGACTTGTCGTTATAAATACTTATTGTGCAATAATTTGCACACGAAAAAAAAATCCCAGAAATAAGATCTTATTTAATTTTCATGTTGAATTTAAAAGTGTACTGTTTATTTCACTTGGGAGTGTCCTGCTCTAATAGCCCATGTCATCTCAATTGATCTCCCAGCTGCATCTCCATAAATAGGCCAATCTGTCAAAATAAAGATTTGTAAAAGATTAATTATTTTGACAAATTATTGCAGACATTATCTGAACCAAGTCGGTGTCAAGTAAAGCGTTCGCCATGACATGATGTGTGTTACATCATTACAAAAGTATTAACACGTTATACTCTTTTGTGTAAGAGCAATCAGGAAGGAATATCTGTCAACAGAGCTGTTTAGGTTTATTGTTCCCATAAGGACCTTCGTGGAATGGGCCTCCGTAAATATGGAGGTCTAGTACCCTCTAATCAATAAAGCCAAATTAATTTCTATGCCTGTGTTTTTTTTGTAGGAGACACACTGATCAAGATGGACCTGCAAGTCAAACAAATGATGGTGGGTCCAAGTCCAACTGAACTCTCTTCTTGAGGTTGTGTGGTTGTTGATGCCTGCAGCTGTCATATTGTCGCTGCTTCAGAGTTGACTAACTAAATAAATGGGATCAGCCTGGTCTTTATCCCTCTGAACCTGTCTTTGTACCATCCACAGAACAGAATGATGATGTAGTAAAGCAAGAAAACCTCTAATTTACATTTACAGACCTGCCTTGTATTTGAATACTATACAAATATTGTAAAATAATTTCCGGTGTATATGTATAAATAATACAAATATAATGAAACAAGAATCCCGTAATGAATTCACTACATTTATTTATACATCAACATATAGCATTTAGAAAGCGTTTATTGTTAAATATTTTTCATGAATGTTAAATAAATATTGTAGTAATAGTTTAGCAATGTAACAACGATAATAGAATGTAATAAATTAATACCAATAAAAAAAGAAAACTATAAGAACCTATGACGTTGCATTTGTTTTTTTTACAAAGTAAGATTTTGGCAAAATTTGCATTTAAATGAACCCATCCAATAAATATAGGCGATAGAAGAATATTATAGCCAGGTTGACATATCTGGGTGAACGCCAGATTGGTTTAACCCTGTAGCTTATCAGAAATAAGAGCCAATGTACGCTTGAGGTGATCCTTCTTGTCTCGTAGGTGCGTCTCCAGGCTTCTAGCTTCTATCAGAATGCCTTCCAGCTGGCTCACCTGGGCTGCATCAGCAGCTGTTCTCTCACTGGAGGAAGGAAAGCAATATTATGGACACAATATAATCAAGATATGGGAGGATACATTAGGGCTGCTTGATTGTGGAAAAAGAAAATAATCGTGATTATTTTAGTCAATATTTAAATCACGATTATTTAATAAGATTACTCATTGACTTTGTAAAGATGTTGCGTTTACTGCACCTAAAAGCAGTGAAACTAAGAACAGTGAAAACAATGTCATGTGGATATTTCACTTTCACCCTGTAATGGGGGAAAGTGAGTGTGTGCCTGCCATTCATAACTCAAGACAAAACGAGTTTACTGGCAAAACTTAATGTGCAAAATAATCATCTTTCCTCGATTATATTGTTTTTGTAATTGTTGGGAGCCAAAATTGAAATCACGATTAAAATGCTGATTATTTGCGCACGCTTTTGAAAAATTACAGTTGACATTCTGGCTTTCTGGACAGTAATCCTTATATATATAAAATAAATGCTTGCAGTTGCATATTAGCTATAGGTATCATTTTCTATACATATTTTGTAAGTATTACTGTATGTGTGAACATATAGAATATACAGATTTCATGTAATACATATTCTATTGAGTAAAAATTGATATTTATAGGAGTTTGTTGTTATTTAACAATATATTTGCTTACCTCAAGACTTCAGCATACTTTGAAAGCAGCATGCTGACCTCTCTATTTGCACCTGCCACCAACAAAGTAAATATGTGATGCCCGTTTCAATGTGAACTTTAATTACATATATAATAATTTACTACATTTGCCTTAAATGCCTGGCTTGAATAATTGATAGGAATATAGCTCTATGCTAGGCAAAAGAAGAGAGAGAATCTTGTTTCTTTTTAAAACCTCCCAGATGAATTTACACAGTTTTACTGTACATCAAATATATTGTAGATACAGTTTACATTTTGGGATGTCATCTAAAATCTTATGGTCCTTAACTAAATTTAATTAAAGTAAAAAGATGTATCATATTGTACCTGAAATTGCAGCTTCGAATAAACCTGTTGAATTCAACTTTTTTTGCTTACTGCACATTGTTTTTTTCTTTTTAGGTGGGGATGTGTCCTGAAGTGCAGATGTGTTCTCCATCTATTGCATAAAGACAAATGGAAAGGACATCAAAAAAAGCAATGTATCTGAAATGATTACGTTTTTCATACAGGAACATATTCACTCTGTCTGAATTCATCCATTCACAGTAGCCCCAAATTAAAGGTTAATTTGGATTGATGTGTAAATGCTTATGTTATGTAGGCTACTGGCAGATTTGATTCTTCACATCACCTCTTTCTGTTGGGGTCCTTTGACACTGTTCACTACTCTGTTGTTTACAATTTGTGGAAATGCTTTACCATCCATTGATAGTCCTTTCATTATTTACCATTCCTGCAAATTCAAAAATATATTCAAGGATCTTAAAATGTACATGTAACACATTTTTACTTATTCTGAACGCTAAACAATTATGCCTGTTTGACGAAAGGGATGATTTATTTACCACCATTTCCAGTGTAAAAAAGGACTACGGATCCAGTCGCCGGTGCTGTACAGACTACAACTATGCTAACCTACATTACGGCTTAGGGTACTGGACATAATTTAACGTTTCTCCACTTCAAAATATTCTTGAAATAGAAATGATTTAACTAAATATTAAAAGATATAGTTTCCCTGGGGGTTAGCATCTGTATTAAATGAAGCCAGTTAGCCACCATACAGTACCGGTAGGTAGCTGTTGTTGAGCCTGCCAAGGTTGTTCCGTACTACCGTAGTACAGTGCCATATAGTACCGGTACTGTATGGTAGTTGTGATAATAGAAAATAGTACCAACCGTTAGTTAGGCTACGGTACTACTACTAGCCACTGAATATCGTGTGGGAAGACGCTTATCAAGTAAATATTAAATGCATTTATGGCAACTTACACAATGCAGTCTGAAGGTCCATCATTTCGTTACTGTTAGCTTAGTGTCAGATGAGCGTGACAGATTCTCACCTGCATATTTGATGGGTCATCGCGAGATTTACCGTTATTTGAGTTCTATGGATTTACCGCTAATTTGTTACCATGGTTCCACAGCAGACACACACAACCAATCTGTTGAATGCAATCTGATGCAACTCTGCGTGTTTCGCTGAGTTTCAAAGGTAACCAGCAGAGGGCGGCATGAGACTTTCTTTCCAATCAGCATACAGCGATACAGAAAAACATTCTTACCTAATGCACAAAGACTCTATAACTCATCTGCCTCTGTTAGAGCCAGGCCTATTACAGACCTGGACTAAATGTGTCTGTCACCTTTTGAACTATGTTCCTTGTATTTTATTCTACTGCATTATTTATTCTTTCTATTGCACTTTTATTGTATTTAATGTACCAGACTGCTATGACGACCTAATTTCCCTTCGGGGATAAATAAAGTTATCTGTCTATCTATCTATCTATCTATCTATACATTATAATAATTGAATGATACCCCAAATATTTAAATAACACATTTTAAATCCTAACTCACTGGCTACTGGTGTGAATTTACTTTCCTTTCAACCATTATTTCATGGATTCTACAATGACAGTTCATTCAATTCATCTATTACCTATGTTTTGCTTTTTTTTAATTAGGATATATATATATATATAGTTTTACCATTAAATAAAGAGATTGTATATCAGATGGTATCTCAATTGAATCTTCCTGTTGTGAGTTATGTGTCTAACAACACTATTAGGACCAGGAACAAGCAGGCCAGTATGCCTGTTGTCTAACTTGATGTTTAACAAATGTTTTTATAGGCTACTTTAAGCAAACGTCAAAAGATAAATGCATTTGGCATGTAAATTACCCAGTGGGTACAACCGCAATTCGTGATCAAAGTCACGAGCGCGTATAGTGCGCGACGGTGGCGGATGTGCACTTTACCTAGAGGCATCCACTGGCCGCTCGTCGGCGCTCTTCTAGGTTTACCTAATCCAGACCCGAAACATACACAAACATGGCGACAACGCAGACGGGCAAGATGCTGTCCTCTCTTCGCTGTGCAATATATTTATTGTTACTGTGTGCTGCAGGGTCAGGCTCGTCGACACTCCGTCTGCATCAGGATCAAGCTTACACGTTGCCGCAAAACAGAGGAATTTTTACAATAAACGCAAAAGAGGATTTATTAGATGCAGCAGACGCCGCGGCTGCGAAACTGCGACGAGCCGCGCGTAGTGCCACAGACGACGGGTTGGACTCTGGTGTCTATCGGCAGCGTCTGCATCGCCGTGGCGCCACCGAATCTGACACTATGCCCAAGGTGTACGGACAGGTAGGCTATTGTTGCGCATATCATGGCTTTTGACAGTTTACTTCGGACAGCTTCCTCTAACACTTCACCCAAACAGGGCTGTCTGAAAAGGTTTACTTGATAATGGATTGCAATATGTCATTTTCTCACGTCATCTCTCACACCTGAAGGTGAGCACAAATGGCTCCATTTGACATCCGTGTCTCATCGACCATCGCTCAGGAACACACGCATTTTACACTCAATCTGCAATGCACTTATCGTTATGAATGAAGCAGAAGCATTTTGCAGTTTGTCAATCTTGCTGTGAACTTAAAAAACCTTGTGTTTGCCTAACGACGTCACGTCTCCACCAATATCTGGTAATCAAACTGAATTAGGTATTTGAGCAAACCACCATTGCATTGTCTGTGAAATGACTGGTGTGGACATGTAAGGAAATACTCCTTGCAGCGCTCCTGTTCCAGAGCAAAGTAAACATGGACAATTTTGTTCCTGTGTTTATAATTAGTTGAGTGCATGAGACGCGTTTATTGGGAGGGTATTTAATTAAAACAACGACGTGTAGGTATAAGCTACTAGAACGTCCTTGAGCATGTTATATGAACATTTTCACTGGTATCGGTCAGAGACATTATGCATGGGTATAACGAGACATTATGCCTGGGTAGTTGAACGAGCCTCACGTGTAGCAGTAACTATGGACTACAACAACAACGTCAGCAAAACAGCAGCACTGCACCACGATAAAAACCTTTTAGCCCCATATCCAGCCAGCCAGCCAGCAAGCAAGCAAGCAAGCAAGGAAGGAATAGTTTAATTTTGAGATTTTGAAGCACTGAGAAAATGCCCACTGAATATTTTGTTACGGCAAAAGTAGCACAAGTCTTTTGTTTTACTTTTTGTTTTGTTTTAATTATTAGATAGTAATGCGATGGGGTTAAAGGAGAATATTTACAGTAAACCATGACGGCCAGGAGTCTGACGAGTGGACAAAAAAAGCCTGTTTGTTTCCCCAGCCTCCGAGGTATAATTCACACGAGACGGTCGACCCACCGTTTTCCCAAGGTCTGCGGCTTGCTTGTTTGTCGAACAGCATGTCGGACAACTACATAGTCTGACTCTGAGGGGAGTCTATTCGGTATCGTGTTTCCTGCTAGCATCACACACAAGCAATGTTGGTAGGGCTATTATGAATATGATACGTACAAAGCCACTACTACAACAATTGTGCATTAAATTATCCTTATTCAGAGTTAATTGTACGGTGTTGCACGCTGTTGAAATCACAACTAGGTGAAATTACCAGATGTAATTTTTTCTGAAAGTTGCCCAACACGATAGGCTACTGAAATGGTAATCCAGCAGTGTTTCCACACCCAACATTGGACACACCATATGCCATTCGTTCATATAGTTTTACCGGGGTCCGCCGATCCCAACCGGGACGCGAACCCCGACACTACTCTCACAAGATATGCTAAAACCCAATGGGCTCTGGCCAGCCATACGTTACACTAGTATAGTCGTGGTGTGGTCTGCACCACTTTGTTTGTGTTCGTATTTAAAAAGTCATATGTCTGGGTAGAAACACGAACATTAGAATAATGACCCCAGCTTAAAGTCGAGATATATTAGTTGAAATCAGTTTCACAGTGCATTGGCTTACACTTGCTGAGTTCACCTTATAGCTGTGTTTACAATTTACATTGTTTAAATTGTTAAATGTTAACAAATCTAATGCGTGTCAACAAAATATGTCACTACATTGCAAGAAGAACAATGTTGTCAGTGGAGAGCTTTAAATTATTTATGTCCTGATATACCTTGTAGAAAATTACAGTAATGCTGTCATAGGGTTGTGTCCACACATGAGAGGCATACACAACATGCTGAAGAACTATTATAAATGTACAGACTAGTAATACTTTTGGAGAATAATAGATTTCACCCTACAATGAATTATTCGGCATTATCAAATTTGAAAGGCAAGCGGTTGTGTGTTGCAATTAATCTGATCAAAGGCAAGCTGAAGGATGTTCTGAATTACCTGGAGCCAGGAGTGTTTGCTGCAGAGCTAAGATCTCTCTCACACACACACACACACACACACACACTCTCCTCAAACCACCCAACCTCATGACATATATCCTGGACCTGTGATTTTACTGAACAGTACGTGCACACACAGACACACAAGTCCTGTTTGACACTTTCATAGCGGCTTGCTTAATTTCATTCTCACTCTTCACTTCCTTTCTAAGATTAAGTTAAAGGGATAGATGAGCAGGCTTACTTGCGGTGATACTGTATAGTTTGAAAACATGTTCCACCATAGGTTGTGACATGTGGCCTAATACTGTAGGGTGATTTTAAGGGTTTTAAATAATGTTGTTCTATTGTCTTCATCTAGAAGAAGCCCATATTTGTGTGCCTCTAATTGTCTGTCTTTCACATGAGGTGACAGTGAACATTTTGTAAGGGACAGGTTGTTGTCATTTCTCTCAACAGTTAAAGTGAATCTATGTGACTTACCGCCTCTAGATGTCACTCTAAACCCTGGGATTCCCGCGGGCGCATGTGCGCAATGTCTTCCGGCTCCGACGAGGCCTCCGGAGCTTGATCTTCAACCACGCGCGACGCGGAGCATGTTGGGAGCGTCCCAGAAGCGGCTCTCCGCCCTGCTTCACTAAAGATAGGCGTCATGTCTGTTTTTGATTGATGCTGCGTGCAATCTGCGCTGCTCAAATAAAACAAATAGAAATTGTGAGCAAAACAAATCACATTGGTGGCAGAAGGGTTTGACATCTGGGACAATGACGTTCATTTTATTGACTGAAAAACAATGTTATGACACCACAAATCCTTTTTTTATTTTATTAATAACGACAATTTCAGAAAGGCCCAGGTGTGGAATATAATTGCAGTAGTTTTGGGAGTGGAAGTGAGTGAAAGTAAGTCAGTGTCAGACGGGCAAAGTCGTTTTTGTTGTTCTCGTCAATACAACTGCCTCACGGCGCTCCGCTTTTGAAATGCTCCCGGTGGAAGTTTACGCTTCGAGAGGACGGAACAAACCCTTGTCGAAGCCGAAACGGAGCGCGCACGTGCCCAATGGAATTCCAGAATATGTGTACCAGCATGAGAGACTAAAACAAATGCTCTGTGGGCCACACACACGCACGCCCCAACACGCCTTATTCAAATGAATGGTTAGTTATCAGGCGTCTGCATTCATTTGAATCAGGTACTGTATGCTGGAGCAGGGAGAGCCTGGCTCCACCCGACTATGCTATCAGCTCAATTTATTTAGATGAGATTCAGGAAACCCTGATCACATTAGCGTTCGCACAGCCACACTGCTGGCGGCCCAATCAGCATAGGTTAGCCCTATAGCACTTTTCTTGGATCCAAAGACAGTCCAGACAGAGAGACAATGCACAGTTAAGAAATGGAAACAGACGAAGGTTATCAACAGAGCAGGGGCTAGGGGTAGGCTTGTTTGAACAGATAATAACAGAGTCAAAATGACATTACCAATGTCTTTGTACAAATGTTGTCTGTATTGCAGCACGCAACAATATATTGTCCATTCTTTCCTACCACCATTTTGAAACACGCTTGACGTCAATCGTGCTTTAAAATGGTGGTAGAACTAGATGAGAAAATAAAAACAATCGTATCAATGGCGATTGGTTCAGCGCTGTCCAATAGTTTCAAAATTATCCGAAGGACTACGCCAAGTAGGAGGATACGACTGCAAACACTTCCGACTGGAGCATGTCCGGATACACCAGGCTAGTACTCGCCTACAGTAAACTGACATTTATTTCTCAGTTAAACACCAAGCCTAGGCTGTTGGCACACATGCATTTTACTAGCGTAAAAATCTGCAGAACTCGCTGTAGTAAAATCTAGCCTGTCACTGTCAAATGAGGATCTTCTCTGTTACAAAGGGAGGACACTGGCTACTGTCTTGTCTCTCTTTGGCCAAAAATACACTGGCTGGTGCCATAGCTAAATTGTAATTGCAAATGAGAGAGTGCTTAGTGCTTGTGTTCTAGTGACTTCGGAGAGGAGAGTTTTGTCTTTGTTGGCTGTCAGTCCTGCAGGGGTGATGTCATTGTTTAATCCGGCAATGCTGGCGAAGGCGTTTATGTTGAATAATGGAGAAGGCAGTGATGTAGAGACTTGACCTTATTGCCTTAACATATTCATGCTATGTTCCCTTATGTCTGTACCACCAAAGGTAGGCTGTTGAGGTTATCTTCAGTCATTTGAAGTTGTTTCCCGTTGCAGATATACTGCACATATTCATACTATAAAAGCACTTTAACTAAACTGTCCTATTTGAATCATAGCTGACTCCTCCGACTACTTAAAAAGATGAGATGTAATCTGAGAGGATGGTTCAACTGCTTTATTGCTTCTATTGTGTCTGTATGTGGGTAGTGGTTGATGTTAAATCCCGGCAGAATGGTGTCTTGCCTGCATTTGTGTGGTCGTTTCATTATGTTGAAACTTGTTTGCAAAAACAAAACGAGTCGGGCATGCTACAATGTTAACCAAGATGCTAAACAATAAATAATCTCTATATTGATTATAATGGTCATTGGTTTCCTCTCTCATACAGAAACATACTGTAATGCATTACATCTTAATTGTATGGTTAGCTTGTTGCATAAGCATAACTTTGACTTTGTTAGGATTCAGGAAACATTTAGCAACTCTCTCATTTTGTATATTTCCTGTTGGTACGCCTGCACAGTTAGTAGTTACAGTTTCGCTGTATGTCAGCTGATTGAATTAGTGCTTCTAAATTTTAATTGTCCAAATACATTTGATTTACGTCCTCCTAAGCACAAAACAGGTTGACGCGTAACTGTGCTGGCTTATGGCCATGTTGGCAATTGGCAGATGAAATTCTTGTGGTTGATAATGTATCTCAGTAATTAAACCCCCTAGTGAAGGATGGCGATGTCACTACTAGTAACATGTATATTTTTATCACTATTGGCATTTTGAACCCCCTGTGAAGACACAGCTGTTTGGAGAATCAAGTTAGTTGGTAGTTGACAATAGGTTGGATGTAGGATTCACATATCACCACACATACATTCCAGGTAGCAGGCTTTGCTTGGTTTTTACTAGAGCTATGTATTGGCAAGAATCTGGCGATCAAGAATCAGCCGATCTATTGTGATTTCTTATTTATGGAAAAATGGCATAGCAATGCTAATGTGTGGCACAACTGCAAAAAATAACAAACACTTATGTAAACTTGCTCAGGGACTGCATATGGAAATTAGCTTAAAGCTAAATCTGATAACTAGCATCTTTACTCTATTTTGAGGTTAATGCACAGTATTTTGTACAGCTTTTTTACAAATTTAGTTAAAAAATGCAAAAATGTTTACATCAATAGTGTTTTAGAGAATCTATACAGTATTGTGCAATGTAATATCGCGATACTGTATGTGTATCGATATTTTCTTAACACCCCTAGTTTTCACATGCTGTTTTCATGCATAACCATTATATCAAGTTTGCCTATTCTCCAGGAGATTACACTGCATACAAATAACCCCTGTACCACTGAAGCAACATTAAATCTCTTTAGTTTGAGATTAAGACACTGTTCACCTCAATCAGCTCTCAAGGTCCATTTGAATAGTGGCTTGTCTCAAAGAAACACTGAGATGGGAACTGCCGTTTCATGCCTTTTGATTCGTTTGCTCAGTTTCCTTTTTGTATGGGGGAAGGGGGGGGGTGTCAGATAGTATCATGGGTTTGTATAAAATGTCTAGTGGTTAGAAAGAATGCATTGTGTGCGTAAGATGAATTCTTGGCACTAGGCCCCCCCTATTCCTTTTCCCCACAGTGACCACAAAGCCGTCTTAGAGATGGATGCTCTGGAACAGATATGGGGAACCTTTATGCCACTTTTAGAACTCCATATTGCAGAGGTTTCCGTGTGGAAGAACAATGCAGTTGATTGGGCAGAGGAGGACATGTTGTCCTTTGCCAATTACGTATTTTCAAATTCCACCAACCAGTGTTATTTTACTTCTCAATGCAAAGATGCATGGAGATCAAAAGGAACTGATTGTTTCTCGCAATCATAAAACGCTGGGAGAGCTTATTAGCATTAGTACATATGCAGCAGCTGGGGGTCATGAGGTCAGAAGCATTTATTTTTAGCTGAAAGAATCAAGCTGAAAATTGTGGGGGGGGGGGGGGGGGGGGGGGGGGGGGGGGGGGGGGGGGGGGGGGGGGGGGGGGGGGGGGGGGGGGGGG
>JAODUE010045137.1:0-18870 GCA_027564755.1 Amblyopsis hoosieri | reverse complement strand
TCCTTGTGCGTTCACTCTCTCTGTCACTGTCTCGATAGACCCCCCCCCCCACACACACACACACACACACACACACACACACACACACACACACACATCACAACAAGACCGGTCTCTAGACAGACCAGACCAAACAGGCTTCCATCATACCTATGGTCATTACCCTGCATTAACCTAAGCCTATAGTGTGACAGGCGTACAGACCCTATCTCAAATTATGTATAATACCCGCATGTGTAAATACTGTTTAACAGAGTGTGTGTTACTCACTCAGAAGCATATCTGATGAGGTCACGGTGACAAAGTGTAGTGCACCTTATTCAACAGTATATACCATGTTGAATACGTGTTGTGTTCTGTGGTGTCCAGGTCCAATGGGGGGCATGGGTCTTGGCATGGGCGTGGAAGGCCAGTGGCATTACATGTAATGCCAGCAGCCAACAGGTCCAGCCAAGACGCCAAGCAGAGCCACTGTAAGTAAGCAGCGCTGCTTCAAGCCTAGCAGGACACACACACTATTGTTTAGACTCTGTTTAGGGGTGCTCAATCTCACCTAAAATGCATATCCGCACCCCTAAAATAAAAATAAAATATTTGTGATTATTTTCTGAAATCCAATTAAGCCAAAGTTTTAGCCCTTTAATGATAGCCTTTGTGTCTGACAGGACAAACAGCGACATGTAATCATATATTTAAGGGGAAATGTAGCGGATGTAAGCTAAAGCCTAGGCTATTACTCACTGACTTTTGTGTTTTCCTTAACATAAAGATATTGCCATCTCAAATTGGTGCAGAAAAGACACAAATTGTTGCTTAGAATTCAGGAAATTTAGTTATGGAGGAATTAGTTTTGAGACACAACACCTGCAGACTATGGATGGATGGATGCGCAGTTGTAGTGCCTTGCTTTACTCATTGAGATACACTGGGAATTGAACCTATAAAGCTGGCCATGTTATTGCTACATGATGAACACTATTACTGTGTGCTCTAATGTGGTCTAGTCGTGACCATGGAAGATGTTAATTCACCATATTGTCGCATGCTAGCTGGACAGGCACCCTGGCAAAAGCTAATTGACTTTGTCCAAATTAAATATCCCTATGCAAGTGGGGTGACCAATTGATTTATGGGAGAGAGGGAGAGGGGGGAGAGAGAGAGAAAGAGAGCTTAACTGTCATTGATGATAGATCATAAAGAATACTAACAATAACATAATATTTGAGCTAAAATGTCCCACAAAAAAGCGGGGTAGTGAAAATGTAACTTGATGCAATGTTCAGTTCATCAGTGTGTCCTTATTCACACTAGTCCCATATTCCAAGTCAGCCTGGCTAATTAAACCAATTTCCTCTGATACCGAGGTCAATTAATCCTGAGAGATGCTCTCTGTACAGTTCTACTTTCCACTGGCCATTA
Organism: Amblyopsis hoosieri; assembly: GCA_027564755.1. NCBI lineage: Eukaryota > Metazoa > Chordata > Actinopteri > Percopsiformes > Amblyopsidae > Amblyopsis > Amblyopsis hoosieri. Next base: position 17,451 of record JAODUE010045137.1, on the reverse strand, counting down.
ATGTTAGCATCATAGAAATCTTCTCACTCTTATTTGATTACAGGGTCCAGTTACTCCATAGGCAATTTTAATTAAGGCACAGGCAGATTAAGCAGACGTTGACGACTGGAAAGAAAGTTGGGGCAGGGATGTGTGGGGTGGGGTGTAGGGATCCTGCTTTAACATTTCCCCCACACATGGCATCATTGCTGTTTTACCAAAGTCGATTTAAAGAGCCTTCAGACAGAGCAATACTCTCTCTTCTCCCAACGATGATTGAGCTCATGGCTCTTGAGAAACAATACACCTGTCAGTCCAGATCGGACTTAGCCAGCCATGCTGAAGACCCCCACACTCATATATCAGCACCCTCTTTAGCGGTGAGGAAATGACTGTTTGCCCCTCCATCCTCTACACCCTTTTCTGTATTCCTATTTATCTGGAAAAAAACAGGCCATTCTCTCAATTCTAACCTCTGCCCCCTATACTGGACAATAGGGATTAAACCATTGAGGCTTAATAAGGAGTTTACAGGCTTATTTACTGCTTTTTAAAGTCAGTATTTTTTTCTTCCTCTCTCTTCCTCCCATACTTGTCAATGAACTTCCTCAGTGACTCTGATGTGTTTTCCTAACACAACCAGGGGCCTTTGTTTAAAAGGAGCCTCTCTCCTCATTAATCGGTCTGGGGTTTGCTAACCTCTTTCTAGAGAAGGGTCCATGCTATCTTCTGAGAGGAGCACCTTGTAAAGGGGCCGGGGGAGTGAGTGGGAGCTAGCCTCTCTTGTGGGAAGTAGCGCCTGCTGGTAGTGCTTGGTGTTTGTGAAACATGCTATCAATGATCTAGCATGGCTGGTCAATAAACCTTTTGGCCAAATGCTGTTGTATTATTGCCTTTTTTCAATCTTTTGAAATCTAATTTATATATTTATTGTAAACGAGCCTTCTCTTATTCATTTTCAGCTAACTTGCCATATTCATACGACATGCACCTTATGTCACGGTTGAGGAGTGGGAAGTACACAAATGTACGACAGGGTTGATCTCCAGGGGTTTAATCCAAAAAAACACGGAACAGACAGGCAGTCACACATACAACCGAACCGAAGTTAACGAACACGAGAAAACACACAAAGCCTAAACAGAGGGAAGCAAGACGTCATTGGACAGGGCATAATAAGGAACAGGTGAAAGCAATACCCAATCCACATAAGGACTGGAACCACAAAAAAACACAATAAAACAGAAAAAAAAACCAGGGCACGGCTGGAGTCATGACACCTTTAAGATAAGATATGATAAATATCCCTGAAGGGAAATTCAGTTGTTAAAGCAGTCAAACCTGACGGGAACTGTTCAAACAATAGACAGGCCGTACAAAAGGATGTATGCAAAAATTAGCAGCAGACAAATACACATCTATAAATAACCATGGGTTCGCAATGTAATAGAGTATAGCACTATTTCCTTGTCTCATTCTAGCCAGGCCAACCTCAAGTGGCCTTCTCAGACCATATGGGCCTCCTGACTTCTTTCATTAACACAGCGTGATACTATATCAACAAAGTTGTATGTAATATACAGTACGGTATATAACCATGCTCACCACATTAAAAATATTTTAAAAATAAAGAAATTCTAAATAGATAGGTTGTGTTGAATGTGGGCCAAGTGTTTCTTGGACCACATTCAGTTGTCCGAGACAGATAGATACATAATGCATACATTACATCTTTGTTTTCTTGGCAGTACCATGTGGAGGGCCTGATTTACCCTGTCGGGTGTTGAGGAGAACCATTTTCCCGTTCACCTCAGCTGAGACCTTCCAATCATCCAGGCATCCATCTAGAAGGACCCACATGACCTCCTGGCACTGCCTAAATAGACCTACCTGTAACGGAGCAAGCTCACTATAAGTCTTGGTTGATTCTTGGTCGGGAGAAGGGGTGGGGGTTGATTTCCACTCCTAAAACTGAAGAGGTCCAGTAAATGGATACATCTCCCCTCCCTTCATGGGCACCAATCCTCTGAAAACACACAGCCAGTTGGTGAGGGTTGATTTCCTTTGGACTTTCACTTTTGGTGTGTCTATGGACCTGAACTATACGGATGCCTCATGCGGACATTCGTGACGTGACCAAAGGTCCTTTCCCCTCCTCACCCGAGGAGAGGAGAAGAAATGAGAAAAAGTAAGAATGTTTGTGTTAGTCAGTGAACTTGGGCTGACAAGAAGCTGAAATGGTCACCATGGCAACCAAGATAATGAAATGAACTATACAGTAGCTCTGTAAAATGGACAGGGAAGGTCACGCTATGCGTGCTGTTTACTGTGTTTCTGCAGTGGACTCAAAGTGTGAGGAAGATCAACTAGAATACATCTAGTGTTGCCTTTTGCAAACTATGCTGTTTTTAAAGAAAAATAACTGGTTTTGTTTCCCATTTCACACTGTGTGTGTTTGTCTTTTTTCATAGACGTTTATTGCCCCTTAACCCTCCCTAATATTTTTTTTTGTGTTCTAAAATAAATAAATGAAGTTATCATGTTGCCTTCTTGGTCTTGTTAGTTCTCTCACTGATGCAATAATGTTGAAGTGATATTGAACTCAATGTTGAGTCTATATGCTGAAGAAAATGTTGAGTCCATATGCTGGAGAAATATATTTTTTGACTGCTATATTTATTTACTTTAAATGTATTTACTTTTTACCACTATTGACGTCAATCATTCCGCAAAAGCCTACTTTACATGTTTATTTAAGATTATGTTTTAGTCTTAGTTTCTTTAGTTGGTCTACAAGATTTTGACAACGGAATATTTCAACAGACATCGTGTTAGGGGCAAGGAGACTATACAGTCTAAGCTATTAAGCTTATTAATCCTTTTATAGTAGCTTTGTAGAAATTGTAATGTACACACCAACACTTCTGAGGGGAAATAATTAAATATGAGTAAGTAATTGCATTTCCCACCGTGTGGAAAAGGTTTTGTTGGACTGGCTGGACACATTAAGTAGTTGAATAATAGATGAACTATTTCAGTTGTATGATCAATAATATATAAGTTAAAAAACCTTAAAGAACTTTCTTTTCCTTATATTTACACTGAGCTTTATGCTATGTCTTGACTTCTTGGAAAGTACCACCAAGCACAAACAGACAATTATTTAAACCTTTTAAATAAATAAAAAGCATAGTGAAGGCAACCAAACCAAAATCCATTTTACTTAACTGTCACCCATCAAGTGGAGGTGTCATTTTTTCCCCTAAGTAAGACACGTTTTTCTGAACAAACCTCTTCATGTTGTGACAGATGGATCAGGATTATAGCACAATGTGACTGTAAAGCACCCTTTATCAGCTGTTCCTGGAGCTGTGTCTGGGGGTGTCAGGACCAAAAGGTCTGCTGGGAACCTGGCACCAGTATGTCAATGATGCCAAGTAGGTATCGCCTGTGATGAGACATAAGTCTCATAACATTGGCATTTGATCAGACAAACGTCCTAAAACCAGACAGGACAGTACACTGTACATTTATAGGACAAATATAATAAAAGTGTTGGCATGCTGTAAAACAATAAAACACCATAACTTGGTTATGTTGGCTTGTTCTCATATTAACAAAACCTAATGTTATGGTAATAAATATTATTTTTTCAATGTAATATATAAAATATATACAAAGTTATATACACAAATTAAATTCCAGCTATGGAGAACATTTTACCGAGGTATGCAAATATGTAATAACTCCCTAATATAACGCCCATGCAAATCTTCCTTACAATTACCAGTATTGACAGAATTGACAACAAAACAACTAGAAATTGAATTCAGTCTGAGAACTATAGAGGCAAAATCTTTGTGTTTAATATTGAAAGACCCAATCTTTATTTTGTATGTAATTAAGTCTCAGAATGCCTCTACATAAAGCAATTCAATTACATTTCTATCAAATTAAATTTGCAGACAGAACACACAGCAGTTCAATGCAATATCCAGTGCAAGCATCAGAGGCAGTGTTCAGCATAAAGGAATGTCTTGCATTGTAGTGTAATGTAGAGGATCAGCATCATGCACAAAGACTAACAGTATCCAGTCCTGACAGGGACATGGCCGAGTAGATACAAATGCAGCACTTGTGTTGAATCTGGATGGTGTGTTTGTGTGCGTGCGCGTGCGCGTGCGCGTGTGCGTGTGCGTGTGTGTGTGTGTGCGCGTGTGTGTGTGAATCTGCACAAAAGCAGATTTGTGCAAATCTGCCCCAAAACACTCAAATGGAGAGATTAGTTCCCCCTTACGCTCCAGTTACCTTCCTGAATGGATATGCTCCCCCAATCTGCTGGGAGTTTCCTAGATACACCTAATTTCAGAGCCAGTGGTCACAGTGGCGATCATTTGTCTTCCTATTAAAATCAATTGCTCATTTGGTGTTGAGAAGAGGTGTTATTGAAGTGTTTTATGGAGGATGTGGCGCAGTATACATACAGCAGGCTAGGAATAAATACATGGAACCTGTATATTTAATTAAGTAGGCACAGACACACTTATAAGAAAATATCTCTCCACCACACTTTGACTGCTACTTCCTTCCATCCAAGGGAACTCTGGAAAAGATGTTTGGCTGCCCTCTTTAGGGGATTCTGAAAACTGCCTTCATCTCTGTTTTCCCAGCTCCACATACTGTAAGTATGTAGATAAAGTAGTGTGTCAACAGCTGATTTTCTCCCCACCAGTCAATCTCTGGTGCTTACTCAAGCATGCATAAAGGCTGTGTAAACAACAACAACAACAACAACAGGAGCTGTGCTGAAGTCATGCATACATTTAAGACTGTAGTTTTCAAAATGCCCAACCACAGTCCTTTAAAATAATTACTTTTATTAGTACACATAAAACTAGCAACATTAAAACAATCATTGAAATGTATGCACATAATATTTGCCATAATACATTTAGTTCTAAACAATTTGTGCATTTATATTTAACCAATGTATACAAAAAAATAAACTAATCAGCTAAACATATTTAAAAAAGATGTGTAAATAATTTGAGGCAGGTTTTGGAACAGTCTCCTGTGTAGATTTAACAGACTGACCCCTCTCACGGGACCTCAGGAGCAGACACACAGTGACGGATGACCAATATTGCCCCCCCCCCCCCCCCCCCCCCCCCACCACCCACCCACACACCCACCCCCCCCACCCCACCCACACACAAACCCCCCACCCCACCCCCTACACACACACACACACACACACACACACACACACATGCACACACACACACACACACACACACACACCTCAGGTCATGGGGTGAGCTGGCTAGCATGGTGCTAACAGACCCTCCATGTGGAAATTGACATGATGGATGTATATTATTACAACATTATTAATACATTTTCATTTAAAGTGTGAGCTGGAGAAACAGAAAACTAAATGAGAAACACAAAAGGACATAGCACATGCATGCATTGACGTGCACACGCCTAAAGTATGTCGGTGTTACTGTACCATGACCAACCCATCTTTTACCACTTAGTCTCCAAAGGCCAGGAAACACACACTACCCATTTACGTTTGTTTGAATGGCACGTGGACATCATCAACACTCATATTTTGGAGTATGTTTAATAAGAACGGCCATTGTTAACAATAGTTCATCTAATGTTGCATGTCGAGGCTCTGTGTAAGAGAAAGGAACATATGTGCTGTCTGAAGCACAAGTGACCTCCATGGACCACCCGGCTCAGAAACAAACTCTCTCCCACCACTAGCTGAGGTGTTTTGAAGCTTGCGTTAAATCCATGTGCCTGTGATAAGTGAATACGGGTGAAACTGAGATGGATGAATGACTGTGTAAGTAAGTGATAGGGTCGTATACCTATCAGCGACTGCTGTGTATTTTTCATCATGATGCCCTCTCTATAGCAGCAGTAAGATATTATTCAATCAACATAGAAATAATTCCACAATAGCATAGCCACATGTCTAGCTATAGGAAGGAAGGAAGGAAGGAAGGAAGGAAGGAAGGAAGGAAGGAAGGAGGAACAAATATATGCTTTTGTATTTTATTATATTAAACTTAGATTAATGTGCTAATTACTCGATAATTTAATATGAAGCAAAGTATGGTATATTCATTTTCTTGACTAAATTAAATTGAGCTCCATGCAGGCCTACATGTTAGAAAAAGATATTCTGGATTATAGTTAAATTATAGTAGGATAAATTTACGGTTCACACCACACCAATTTAATATGTTTTAAATGTAAGCAGGCCTAAACATTTCGATAAAGCCATCACAATATATAGTTGCATCTCAATAATATCACATTTTTATCTATAAACTACTGCACTTCATTTGTGTTTTTGTCAAATCATTCTCAGGCACCTCTAAATAACAATAAATAAGTAAGTATACAGTATGTAACAACATGATGTAGCTAACATATTATTACAGAGCTTACACACTCACACAATAAGATTAAAAATCCATGCTGGAACTAGATAGAATCTTAGACTGCGCTAAGTGATGGAGCCAATGAGAAAGCAGCATGTGCCATTGACAGAATGCACCCTGTAGACACCAGGTTACAATAGCACAAGTGGAAGGGCATTCATTGGGTGGTAAAATAAAACACTATTGTATTGCCTCAATCAGCCACAGAGTATCATAAACAGAACCAGCCGTGTCTAGATGTGACCACGTCTTGCATGCTTCACACATGGCCTCAGATTGTCTCAGAGTCTCATAAGGTGTCCTTGGTATAAGAACCTCTCACAGGGTGAGAATGAATCGCTTTGGGCTGAACTTGAGAGCTGGTTGGTGGCTAAACGGGTCTGTTTACTCACAGTGTTACAACCTGAGGAAAGTGTTGTGTTGTGAGGGGGTGCCTGTGGTGTAATTAGTGTATGTCGTGTGGCTGTACGTGGCTAGTTAAGGTAGCACGCCTGTATCCGAGCGTTAGCAGATACACACGGTCTTGCTGGGCTCATACTGTGAGGCAGTACTCCCTGCGTTTGCTCAACAGGAAGGAATGCGAGAGATACACATGGTGATAAATTGTACGGAGGGAACCATGAGAGTGGATGCTCCGGGGGTGACCCTCTGTGGCTGCAGGCAGGAGCACGGAGAGGTAAAGGGTGTAACTAAACAAAGCAGCTCCTAATTTGGACTGGTATAGGAAGGCGCAGACCTGGGGACGCATTAATCTGCCCGGGCCAGCTTCTCACTGCCGTCCTCCCCCAGGTCTGGGCTCATGACCAGCCCATCAATAGTCTGCTTTCAAATAACAAGCGCCATGATCTCACCCCCTCCCTTCCCCTTCTGACGGGGTTAGCTTGGTCCCACTGTGGAAAAGTAGGCAAAGCCCAAATGAAAGTTGGATAATTTATTGTCTTTAATTAAATGCTCGCCTCAAGACAGATTGAATGTGTTCCCCTCCTTGAGCCGGGCAAGAGGGGAATGTATTTGGTGTCGGACAGAGTATCCAGGGAGGGTAGGATCATGGTTACCTCACAAAGGAAGTAGATAGAAGGTGAGGCAGGGGTGGTCAATTAACTCTACAGGGGGGAAGATTGTGACACAGTCGAGAAATAGCACAACACAATCACTTTAACTGAAAAAGAAAAGTGCTTAAAAACAGCAGGAACTTCATACAATAATGTGAACTAATGACAAGAAAACAAAAGCAGATACATTAATATAGACATGCTATGTAAAGAAAATACAGAAAGCTAGTTTTAAGAATACATTTATTATTATTAATAAGTTGTTTTGGCTCTAAAAATTAAGATTCAAAAACACAAACTGAGAATTTTATAGACTCACTTTAAGCATTTTTCCAACATTATATGAAAAAACATTAACACAGGAAAACCACAAGACAAGTATAAATAAACATATTTAAGGAGCCCAGAGGCCAAAGTCAGAACTGAAAGATCTTATTGAAATGACCAATGGCAGTTTGACAATCACCATCCGTTTTACTAATGACTTCTCATTTGTTGTCCTACCCTGTCTCAGGTCACGTTAATTTTTCCTGTTTAGTGAAACGCCTAATGACATAGCATGACAAGTAATCTATAGCTGAAAGGAATGTACTATGTGGGGCTAACTAACTTGTATTAATCAGGTTAATGACACTGAGAACCTTCGTCTGAAGCTGGCTAAATTACTTTTTCAATTAAATTAAAAGACTCAACTCGTTAGCTGTGGGCGGGGCCTAGAATCCAACAATTTATCAGGTGTTTGTTTAACAACAACTTTCTGTTGCATGACAAATTACCGTGTAATAATATATCTACACTATTCTAAAAAGTTAATCAAAACACAGAAAAGACTTGATTTTAACTATAACTATATCTGGGCGAACAGCTACAGTTGCAAAAATGTATTAACTTTTAGATGAATAGATAACGTTGAAGAGGAGTTTTAAATGGCTTTACGCTAGATGTTAAACATGTTTTTAAAAGATTTTAAAAGATTGAGTGAGTAATGAGACCGTAATGAAGTGCTTCATAAGTATATAAACAAACAACAAAATCAGGGTAATTATGCTAAAACCTTATCGCATGCTGCAGCAAATAGAAAGGATCAAAGACATAGCGTGCCCCAATTCTTGCCCTACATGGCCCCACCCTCTCAGTCTGCCAGCGCTGCAACAGCAGACAATGTGGAGCTGATCACAACAAAGTATATGTGACTATGTGTTTGTAGAGGGGAGGATGAGGGCAAATAACCTTGACTGATGACATCACTGCGCATGCCTACGAGTTGCAGGGGAGGTTAGCGAAACAGAGCCATTAGCCTATAGCAGTGACTTCCCCCGTCCTTTGTAAATCAAGGCCTTTTCCAATAACCTGCCTCCCTATGGCCATCCATCACTGGCTCTGGCCTGCAGGCTGAGTGTGGAGACGTGGGAGCTGATCCGGCCAGCGAGCAGACATAAACAGTCCCTGGCCGTCTGCAGGAAATTGGAATGGTGCGCCACACTGCTGGATCCCTGTCTGATTGGCCTGTCAGAGTCACTTCCACACAATAGAAAGTTGGATCTGTGTGTCATAACACATTTGGTGGACCCTTTCATCTCAAGCGCCCCAACATAGTACACTATATATGCAGCTGATTTGAGTCTGGGTGGCCGCAGTGAGCACTGCTAATGCTGACCAATGCTAACCTGCTTTTTCAGGAAAACCTCAGAACTGGCTACAAAGATGATTTTGTGAACAAAAGTGAACAATTGCTGGAAAGTTATGTTATGGCCTCATTTCATTGATTGCCAGAAAATATTGTGCTGCTATAAAAGCTAGTTGTTGATGGAATTAAGCATCATGCCATCATGCTTCATTTCTGAAAATGTATATATTTCTGAACTTGCTAAAGGGAAATGTAATAGCATTATTTAAGATATATAAATATTAAAGATTTCCTCACTGTCTTTTGGCAGGCCATTTCCATATGTAGTGTAGACATGCTGTGCATACAATATCTCTGCATAATTTATGTTTATCTCCTTGGGTGAATGAATCTAACCCATGCATGTTCGAGTTTCTCCGGGACATGTATTTGCTCATGACCACTTTAAATAGCTAAAGGATAACTACAGCTTTAACCAGTGAATGTACACACACTTGCAGGCAGACTCTCTCAAATTAGATGTGAGGGCAATGCTCTTGAGAACCTTACAGTATCGTCATGTCACGTTACGTAATCATGACAGTTATGGTCAAGGTAGAATAATCTCAGGAAAGGGAATAATCTCATTGAAGAGCAGTGTTTTCTTCGACAGTCCATAATAGCCTTTACATAAATCTAAACAGTCTAAACAGATGTATTTTCATGACTATAAAAATAGTCCTGGGAAGACAAAGAGATATTAAATTGGCAAGAAAACGGCATCAATGTTATAATGACAACATACTTCCCTCGGTTACCTCAAATAGTACACAGAAAAACTAAGTATTATGCAGTAACAATGCATACTATGTATTAGCCTACTAACTTTTTAAATGTCATGATTTAATAGCACTAAGAACATTTTTCAGAAACACTTAAAGGCTGAGCATCATTAGATAGAAGATAGATATAGTTAGATTATTTAGTGCTGATTAAACTTAAACCCTTTAGGGAAAAGGTCAGGCTCCCTATGCATGCAGTGGTGGGTGTCTTATGAAAGTGAATAGCTGGCCACCATAAGGTGATTTGTGGGCATGCATCAGGCCTATTTCAGAATGGTTGTGATCACAACGGCGTCTTATAACATGATACGTTCATCTTGCTGTCTAATGAAAGCTTACTATGGTCCTCTTTTGGACTGATAAAAGAAAACAAATGGGAGGCATCTGACATAGATTACAATATTCAGTTCCATACATTTTAGTGGCAATAAATGCAGCTTTAAGTCCAAACCAAATACACGGATACAATAGACTGAAGCAGGGAAAGTGGGCACTTTTGTGGGTACCATCTTGGCTGGTTTTCAGAAGGATCTGACACACCCACTTATCACAGAATGTATGGTCCAGCAATGAAAGGTAACCAGAGCCGTTTGCACACATTAAAGTGAACGTTGGAGTGGGAATCTACAGTGTAACTCATGGAACATCACATTTCAAGTGCACCAGGTTGTAAAGTGTATACTGATAGGCATGTCAACTAGTTCCTTTTAAGCTGATGAAAGGTGGTTAAATATTTTCCATTTCCCTCCAATGGAAGTGATGGAAGACATTGGTTGCATGATGTCACATTTGCTTGCAAGTCCATGCTCTTCATGTGGCTTCACAGAGACAACACCCACATTCCACCCGATTATGTTTCTTACTCAAAGATAAGATGAACAAAAACTTTGCTTGTCGACACTGGATTGAATTTGACATATTTATCCTATTGTCTGAAATAATATTTTCGTAATTTCTGGATGACATAATTTGAAGTAAAATATTTCCAAAGGCAAAAAAAATGCAAAGAAAACAGATATTTTATTTACATTATAATGTTGAAACATGCTGTCTGTTTCTTGGAGGCAGAGTAATGGGTGCAATGCAATATATAATATGAACAGTGGATCATATATAGGCTTAGAAGAGATGATAACATTCAGATGACGGGGGTTTACGTCATTTTCCAGCAAATAAATGTATGCAATAATTAAAGAATAATATCAGTCCACAAATATCGTTTTTAGAACTCTTTCATGACAGATTAAGCCTTTATCATCATTTAAGTTGGATGAAAGATGATGTATAAAAATAACTTTGTTGAAAGCCTCAAAACTACAATGTGTTGGGTAAACATGACATTTTATTTCATATGAACAAAATACAAGAAGTTGTCATTATCCTAACAGAATGTTGGTTGCTTATGACAACTGCTGTATGATCTGTTGTACTATTGACAAATGCACTGATTGTAAGTCGCTTTGGTTCATTAAAGCATCCCTGATAAATACAAAAATGTAAACTGTAATAGTTCTAATAAGTTGTAATACATACCAGGAATGCTGAAATCATTGTAGATGTCCTTTGGTTACTATTGAGGTGCATTACATTGTGCACTGGGGATGACTCAACTAAGCTTAACAACATTATACATTTTTACGGTGTGGCTCTGGGATCATGATACTATGTAACTGGTACCCTGAAGGCACTCTGGCACATCTAAACAGACATGGATTAATTCGTTGGTGATATTAGAGAGCAGAACTTGTCTTGACTCTGTCACATAAAAAGAGCATGGGGTCTTTCTAATGACCCTGGATCATATTTCAAAAGGAGAAATGTCTAGAAATAGAATAATGTTTTCTTTACCCATAATGCATAGACCAGGTAGCTATCTTCTCTTTCCGGACAGCTCGGCTATGTATTCCTTTTTCAGTACATTAAAACACCGTGTTTTCTTTAGCACAGCAGGGGATTCTATTAGAAGGCGCAGGCCGTGAAATATCGTGCATATCTCTTTTTGGCCAGGAGCCAGCGGTGAAGGCCGGCGTGTCGAGCTGAAGGGAGGTTGATGAAACACTGAGGTTTTCTTCACAGTTAACAGCTGCCGAGGGGAACATCATTTTACAGCACTGGAGCCCTGCTCAAAACATACAATTAAAGATCAAATGTGTTCTGGATTTATGTCTTTTTTTAGATTGTAATCTGGTATTCTGTGATTTCATATTATCCACAGTCTTTGAGTTCTTTATTCAACAGAATCAATGGTTTATTCCAATGCCTAACCATTTTATTACCATATCATGTTATGCACATATACTATATGGTTATCAGGTTTTGATGGCATAATGCTTCCTTTGGGAAAAGGACAAAAATTGAGAGCCTCACAAACAACCCCTGCTTTTTCTGGCATCTGCTGTATATAGCTTTTCTATTGTCTATTGTCTAGAAATGACCAGTTACTGGTCATCAACTACATATTTGGGATGCGTCTAATGTCTGACTATTAACATAAATCCTATTCAAATGGAATATATATGCAAGATACCTACAGTACATTCATTAGATCCAATTCATGCCGTGCCGCAGTTAATTAACTTCATCTAGCATATTTCCCTTATTATTTAACAGTCATTGTGAATCATTCAATAACACAATACATTTTGTCATGTGAGATTAATAACATTATGTGTGTTTTGTAAATATTTTGTTGGACTGCTAGTACATTATTGAGACCAACATTACAAGCTATGAAACCTTGTAATATCATAGGTGTATTCTGTGAAATAAACTCTTGAAGCTAATTAGTGAGATACGTAGTTATAGATGTGTCTGGGCCATAGTTATGGGCTCAGTACAACCAGGGATGGGTCAAAATACATCAAAATGTATTTTAAAATAAAATACCAAATACCCTAATTGTAAATGTATCAAAATAAACTACTGTATTTTTTTATTTAAAAAATATAAAATACTTGAAGCATGAAATCACTTCACAAACCTATCAATCTTACTATTTGATTTAACTTAACTCTTCACATGTAAACTGACTCAGTTAGTTAAAGGTATAGTCCGTCATTCTGAAGAAAGCTTGTTGAACAAAGCTTGCTTGGAACAAAAACACATCTCCCTTCAATGAGGGGTTCTCCCTCGGAAGCTCTGCCCCACACATTAGAAACACATTGAGAAGGCTAGGATATTGTTGTTATATGCGGCGTGCACCACTTGGTTTATGTTACTTTTTACAGAGCCAGGTCTGTCGAAACTGGAATATTTTATCAGCACACACGGAATGGGCAGCTAGCAAACCGTGAGTACATATTTATTGAATTTGACAAAAGTGTATTAGCTTAATAAATTATAAAAAAAGTTACTTTAACAGAGAGCTCAGCCAATCAGTCAAGGACACAAAAAGGAAGGGGGAGAGATTTCCAAGCCAGAATCAGCTTATCTTTGTGTTCTGTTGTCTTTTCTGTCCCACTCACTACACCTTTAAGTGGAACATTTTTGAGAGCACACAAAAATCTGACATACTGTACATGCAACCAATTAAAGGTTAAGTGATTTTAAGCTTATACACATTTTGTCAAATTCAGCGAAAATCTCCTCACAGTCCGCATCATAGGATGCGGCGACTGCAAACGTTCCCCAATGGAGCGTGTCCAGACCCTGTTCACCAAGTTAATTTTGGGTCTGTTTACACCAGGCTACCGATCAGAAGCTGCACAAAGTTAACATCTCACAGAAAGTATTTTATAGTAGCCTATTTTTAAACTACAAAATACAAAACACTAAAAGTATTTTGATCCAAAATATGAAGCCACAACAACCCTATCATATACAAATGACAAAATACTATTTTGTATTTCAAATAAGTATTTCAAATACATATATCATAAATAATGTCCATCCAGGGATGGACATTATTTATGATAGTACAACACGACAAGCATCAATCTGTCATTTATAGGTGGAGGGTGGACTAAAAACACAGACCACTTACCACCACCACTCACTTTTATGTTATGCACTTAAAGATAATGTGCTTTTAGCAAGCAGACTTCAAAATGTATGCATTACTGTAATAAACAATGTTTCTAATACTACATATTTACATAAGCCCTTGCACAGAACTAGCAAGCTATAGTCAATTTGAGTTGTATAGTACATGTTCATACACAAGGCAACTCAAAGTGTTTACATAAGAAATTATATTAACAATCTTAATACAACTTTAAACAGTTTAAATATAAGAACAGCTGACAAGCTACATTGCTGTTATGATAGTTTATTACTATAATAATAAAAACAGGAAAACAAATAAATACTACAACTTCACCAGTAAGAGATACACCCATTATTTCCACACAATGTTTTTTAAGTAGAAGTTTTAGTATATGTATCAAACAGTATTTTATACACTAATTTAGTCAGTGGGCCTAATACTTGTATGAAATCAAATAACGCATAGATCATTTTACATATGATTATATTGCAGATTAAGGTCTCATATTGTTTATACAATTCATGATACACCTACTCACTCAGTAAATAATTACATTTAAAGGCCTGGGTGTTAAAGATGCTGTAGGTATAATCTGAGACCTGCAAAGGAGCAGTGGTGCAGCCAGGATATTTTCTATGGGGTGGCCAAGATGGTACAAGTAGTCATTTTAGGGTGGCATAAATATGAACATAAAATGTATACAAATAGTAAACAATGGGTATTTTAGGATGCTTACAAGACATAACTGAAATATTTGGTACTAAACACAAGCCAATAGACTACTATGCATCCATTCAAATAAATCATTATAAGCTCACTCTTGCAAACCTATAATCAATCTGAACAGTGGTGGAATCAATCACAAAATATTCATAATAACTGACAGTTCTTTCATATCCCTGAAGACATAAGAGAAGAGGATTAACAACAGCGCAACTATTTCCAGGATATGTAACACTGATGCTGAGCTGCTATAGCTGGACCATACAATGTTTCTTCTCTTTATAAAGAGAATAAGACAGACAGTTGGAAAAATAGACAATATAAAGCACTCTTTCCTTATCAGAATATCAACCATTTAATCAATAATATAATATAATATAATATATTATAATATAATATAGAATAAATAAAATGGTATGTTTGGTCAGTTTCGTCTATACATGCTATTGTAATGTCTCGTGATCACCGTCCTGATAGTATCGTCACTCTCTGTATTTACCTTGTGTTTCAGGCCTGTTTCTCTGTCATTCCTGCCTGGAGTTTCCCAGTCTCGTTAATTCCACCTGTGTCTGATTCATCTTGTCTGATGTGCTGCACCTGTTACTCGTTGATGTTGGTCTGTCTTGTCTTTGTGTATATAAACCCTCGTGTGTCTGTTGGTCTTTGTCGGTCATTGTCAATATGTGCGTTGCATGTGTTCATGCCTTTGTTCTGGAAATAAACCTTGTTCTCGAACTACGTGTCTTGCGTTTGGGTCCTCACCACGATGCAGCATGACAAAATGACCAACCGCTACAAGGACCCAGCAGACCCGATCCCCTACAGGAAGGGATGGCAAATACCCCCAAAGGGTTCCCCGATTCCTCCGTACGAGAGAAATACGGTTACCACTACCAGAGGTAAGGCAGCCCAGCATAAAGCGCTCCAGGCGCCGGAGGGCTGCTCTCCCGCCTGCCGATCCGGAGGGGTATAAAGCGTAGGCGTGGTGGGACCGTTTTTTTATCGCTTCCTCTTGACTGTTCGGGGGAGCCAGCATCGTGGCTCCAGCCAGCTACCGCTTGCTCAACGCTGGAAGAGGAACTACCGGCGCTAATCCCTCCAGCGCCGTCTCTACGATGGTTAAAGGGGGGCTCCAGACCCAGACAGTCATCGGCGGATTTCCCAGTGCCCGGGCCGCGTCAGCAGAGACTGGAGCCAGCCTTTGTTCCTGCTCCAGAGCCAGCCTTAGTCCAGGCCCCAGAGCCAGTTTCTGTTCCCGTTTTAACCCCCGTTCCTAAGCCCCGTCTGGCCAAGATGGCAGCAGCAGTGCCAGCCTTAGTTCAGGCCCCAGTGCCCATATGGGCCTCTGCATCGTCTGTACCCGGTCCGGCTTTTGCGCATGTTTCAGCGCTCTCAGGGGCTGCTGCTCTGACCGAGCAGTTCGCCTCCTCCGCTGCTGGGCTCTCCAGCCGCGGAGCCGCAGCTGCTCCAGCCAGTTCCCTCTTCAGCTGGCCTCCAGAAGCCGCTTCAGCTGACCTCCTCTGCCGCTGGGCCGCAGCCGCATCCTGATTCCGCCTTGGTTTTGCAGCCGCTTCCTGATTCCACCGCTGGGCCGCAGCCGCTTCCTGTCTCCGCCACTGGGCTCCCGACACCGCAGGAGCATCCCTCCGCTGCTGAGCTCCCGACACAGCATCAGCATGACTCTGCTGTTGGGCCCTCCAAGCCGCAGCAGCTCCAGCCGACGTCTTTGCTGCGGGGCCTTGTCTGCCACAGCAGCCTCAGTGGGTGTTCTCCACTGCTGGGATTCCGCCGCAGCAGTCTCCTCTGGCCCCACCGGCCGTCCAGTCAGCCTTGCCCCGTGTGACTTTGCCTTCAGGGTTTCCGCCCCATGTGACTCCGCCCCATGTGACTCTGCCTTCTGAGTCTCCACACCATGTGACTCCGCATTTCCTGGAGCCCGAGGACAGGCCATGTGTTCTTGCAAAGCGATCTACAAAATTATCTATATGTACTTGGCTCGTAGTTAAATTTAAACTAGTTTAATTTAAAAAAAAAATGAATACATTTGTGGAATTAAATACATATTATATTAGCTCACCATTACTCAGTGGTTTTCACAAAACAGCTATCCAGTTTAAGGCTAAAACATAATGTGTAGGCCTATTCTGAATACACACGTATGTATTCAGGACTTGCTCTTGCTCAATTTTGCAGATTGTATTCTGTAAACCTTGTTTGCTTTAGCGTTCACACAGCCACCCTGGATGGCGGACCAATTAGCGTCCATGAGGGTAAGTGTGACGCTTTTGAATGCATGTGTTACGCCCGTTACATACTGGATGCGTAGTTGCGTACCGTTTCATTAATTTCCTATGGAGTCCAGAGTGCAGTAGCGGCAGGTGAAAGGCTACGCAAGCGTCGAAAAAACCAACGCATGTACCGGTAGTAAAAACACGTGTAAACGTGACCTGGCTGTACTTGAACTTATAAAATATAGATGTGGCTCATTTTATTGGCAAAACTTGTACTCCTACTATATTAATAACCACATTTACCCTGGAGGAATAATAATAATAATATAATAATAAACTTTATTTGTATAGCACCTTTCATACACAATGTGCAACTCAGCGTGCTTGCAGTTTCATTCAGGTTTTGTTACATTAGCTTACTAGGACAGGTGTTACGCCTAATTCTGTGTCCTGCCGAATTCAGTGACCCTTTCGAAAGTACGCATGCGCCACCTCAAATCATGTACAATCTATTAGTGTGTGTGAGTGTGTGATTTCTCGTGCACTTTTTGTGTCTCGCTCCCGAAGTGTTT